>CM049800.1:1487964-1677964 GCA_027422405.1 Ptychobarbus kaznakovi | reverse complement strand
TTAGCTTTAGTAATTTTGTCAGGTGCTTTGATCATTTTTATTATTTTTTTATATATTTCTACATATGTTTAATTTATTTCAGTGTTATTTTTAGCATTTTTTAGTACTTCAACTTTTTTTCCAGTTACCTGCTAAGCCAACATTTCTCATCTTCGTTTATGTTTGTTTTATTTTATCTATCTATTTCTTATTTGTATTTTATTTTGTATTTATTTCAGTTATTATTTCAGATTTGTAATAGTTTTAGTTCTAGTTTTTGAGAAACAGACATTCATCACATTGCACTACTAATGCTAGTTGAATACTTTGCTTCAAAATAAAGAGGTTTGATCATTATTGTAACAAAAATTTGTTTTAAAGACACTTAATGCATACGTCACCATCACAAACACATCAAATCATACACAGTATGCCTCCACTGTGATTGTTGTGTTGATTTTTGCTGCCGTTATGAATCCAACCCATCTATACTAATACTGTGAATCCATACTTATTTTTAAAAGACTCGATATGAAGTAGTCTTAAGTGGAGCGTTGACCCTCATTTCTGCTCTACTTTAGCTGAGGAGCTCCTTCAACAAGGCCTTCACTAAAAAGGGACCCAAAGCGCCATACGCAGATATAGAGGAGATCGCAACACCGGTCACATCCGCCCCATCTTCTCCCAAAATCCAGCATAATGTGGATAGCGCCTCCGAAAAGGCCTCGATTTCAACATCGGGGTAGGAAATGCAATTGTTGATTTTCTTCCCAAGATGATTTGAATGTAGCTTTCACAGCTTGATGTTGGTATTGCCGGCAGATCGTGCGAGGGCCGCGAGGACACGGAGCAGGATGAGAAAGTGGTGTCGGAGTTACGCTCGGAGCTGTGGGAGAAAGAGCGCAAGCTGACAGACATCCGTTTGGAGGCGCTGAGCTCCGCCCATCAGCTGGAGCAGCTGCAGGAGGCCATGACCAGCATGCAGGTGTGTGATGACGCTGTTTAGATGAACACACTTCATGAGCAGGCCTGTAAAACTGATCTCAAGCTGAGTTTTAGATTAAATAAACACGTATTCAGTGTGTCCAACTTTTGATTGGTCGTCTACATGAGGTTATGTAAACTGTAAATACTGACTGCATAAAAATATGTACAATTAAATTAACTCTACTTTTACTTTTTAGTCATTTAGCAGACGCTTTTATCCAAAGCGACTTACAAATAAGAAAAAGTAACTAAAACTATAAGTTACAAGTCTATAAATACTATATATACACATTTAAGAAAATTGAGAAATTAAATAAAATGACAAATGCATACAACAACATTTCAAAACAACATTTAAATGAAAACAAAAAATAAAGCTAAAAACATTTCAAAATATTAAAACAACCAAAGGTATGAGTATAAAAATGATTCTAACATGACACTAAGCCAAACACCCAAATATATATATATATGGTATTTCATTTCCATGCAGTATGTTGAAGTAACGTTACTAAAATAAATACAATTTATAAAACTAAAACTAAAGTAAATACCTATAAAGACATATGAAATTCATACATAATTTATGTAAAATTAAAATAGATAACAAATCAAACGGCAGTAGTTATCAGTAATCCTTTACTTTTACTTTTTAGTCATTTAGCAGATATTAATTATTTAATAATTATTATTATTTTAATTTAAATGTATTATTATTACTCTTTACGTGTACTGGTTAGTTATTAATAATACAAAAAATAAATAATTGCAAGTGTTATATATTTAAATATATTATTATTATTAGCATTATTATATATGTATATATGTACAATTAAATTAATAATAACAGTAATCAAAAATTATTTGTTATTTTATTGGTGTACTTGTTTGTTATTAATACAAATAATAATTGTAATTATATATATATATTATTATTTAGGCACACTGGTTAATAAGAAGATGAAATTGAATGTGAACATTAAATGTGTTATACTTCGGTTTCTTCATTTGCAGTTTAACTCCATTAATAAATGCATTGACAGATGACGGTGGAAAACCTGAAGGCGGAGAATGACCAGCTGAAGACGGGTGGCCCCGCCTCCAGACCTCCAAGCTCCACCTCCCAGTCCTCTGGCCTCGGTTCATTGGGCGTCTCATCGCCACGGCAATCGGTGTCGTCTTTTGGAAAAAGCGGCGTGGGACAAAATGAGCCTTACCCAGGTCATACATTTACACACAGAGATTTCATGCTTAAAATGTGGAGTTTTCACATCCAAGCGCTCTTGAATTCGAGGCTTTCTCACTGTAGTGTCTGTTCATCTCACAGATGTGTTTCAAAGCCCCACCACGACTTTGCAGAAGGACGAAAGTCTCGTCCGAGTGTTGGTTCGCATACCCACTCAGCACCTGTTCAAAGATGTAAGTGCTTTACACAAGCATCTGCATCCTGATGAGTCAGCTGATCATGTATTGCACATCATAAAACGACTTTCTGATTCTAAACTTTTAATTGGACGAGCCACATACTATACCGAATACTGTTGTCATATATATATATCATTGTAGTTTGCCATTGTCATTGAATAATTTTCATACTATTATAGTATTTATTAATATTAAGCTTTTATTTTTACATTTTCATTTTTTATAAGTTTCGTAATATTAAAAAATGTCCCCAAACTACTTTTTAAAATCCGATGTCTCATTCATAGGAGGTGAAACAGCTGGAGTTTTTCATCGGCACGGTTCAAATCAGCGGACGGACCGACTGGTTTTCTCTGGACTCTGCAGTTATCCAGGCTTTTAAAGTGAGTCTTCTGAGGGACAGAAACATGCACACATTTAGAGACGATATAAATGACACTGAAGAGCTCTTCTCCTGTCACCGTGTGTCTGTAGGAGTATCTAGCGGTGGTGGACCCCGGCTCCACTCTCGGTCTCTCTCAGGACTCCATCTACAGCTACAGTCTAAGCCATCTGAAGAGGGTTCTGGGAGCGCAGCCGCCCGAGACGCCTCCTGTGCGCCTCTACAGCAAAGGCTCCTCCTGCATCAGCGTGACTCTGAAAGGTCAGTGTGTTGAGGCTGCTGGGTAACGATGGGAACGGTGCATGTACCGTATTGACCTGAAAAAACACGCTCATCTTATATTCAGAGTCTAGACTTTGACATGTCAATAATACACCCACAACAATAGGTGGCGCCAAATACGAGTAAAACAAGTGTGCCATGAAATACACAATAGGTGCGTCCGAAATCGCATACTTCCCTACTATATAGTATGCGAAAAACAGTAGGCGAGAAGTACCCGGATGACCTACTACTTCCGCCCGAATTCTGTAGTAGGCATACGATGGACACTTTACTATCCCATGAGGCCACGGGAGAGGAGGCGTCTTTAAATTTCGCGCTGTTGTGACGACGCATGACACGTGACAACATAAACATGGCGGATGTAGTACGTCCGAATTCCATTCATACTACCCTCATTCATACTATATAGAACGTACTTTTTTAACAGTCGAGAAGTACGTTTGAATTCAAATGTAGTACCTACACAAGTAGTATGCGATTTCGGACGCAGCTAATGTAATGTGTGTTGTAAAGATCGCGAGTGAAAAACCAAAGAAAAAGAAAAGCTTACAGTGGCATGAGTCGTTTAAAACATAAGTCAACACCCAGATTTGAAAGCTACAGTAAGATTTCGCTTCTGAGATGGATAGCCTAAATGTCCTAATTCAGATGGGCTACCAGTTTTTTTTATGGTATATCAAAAAGTGTATATTTTTAAATGTGATAGTTGGTACATGAAAAATATGCAATTTGAAAATTTTTTAAGAAAAATGTGTTTTACTGAGAAAAAACAAACCGGATTTGGTTTTCAAAAAGCCTTTTTCCAAAAGGTACATGGACAAAGGCGTGTCGTCTTATAATCAGGGTCGTCTTATATTCGGGTCAATACTGTACATGTCCAACTCCAATCTTGTACTCTATTGAGTCACCTCAAGTCATACACTTAATACTGTTTAATGAACACAACTGAAATGTGAACATGTACAGTATATATATGTATGTGTATATATATATAGTATTTATTTAACATATAAATAAATAATTAATTGTGACAAACCATATTATACCTAGAAATGTATATGTTGTGGAGGGACACAATGATTATTCTTATTATTATTATTGCTATTAGATGCACTGGTTAATGCTACTATTAATAATAATAATAATACGAGTACTTTTACATATTTTATATATTATTTTTCATGAAATAAATGCTTAATTGTGGACAATATTATGCTTTATTTCCCGCATCTGAAATTCCTTCCTTCTACAGTTACAATTTCTAACAGGGCTCAAAGACTTTCGAGTTGTTTTACTGTCCGTAAGCTAGTAAATGCTCTGACAGTATTTTTCCATATAAACTCTAAGCCATTATTTTCTGATTTCCATCTTCAATAACCGTCAGCAAACAATGCAAAAAGCCCAGGCAGTGCTGCGGTGTGAATGAGGTGTTTTCCCAGAGAAGAGCAATACAGCACTCATGTTTCTGACTGTAACCGCAGCCAGCAGGAGGTGTGATTGAACAGCAGAACACAATCCCATCATTCCTGAGCTCTCAGTCTGATATATGACCCAGGGAATCGGCCCGTTACCCAGACTCCTCTGGGCTTGGTCTAGGTGTTATTTTAAGCACAGGCTGCAATTGAAAGTTGTTTATTGAGGTGGCGTGACTCTATAGACCACCCAGACTAAAGAAAACACACTCCTTTGCTATCTCTCGAGACTCTCTCTCCTCTCTCTCTCTCTCTCTCTCTCTCTCTCTCTCTCTCTCTCTCCCTCTCCCCCTCTCCCTCTCTCTCTCTCTCTCCCCTCTCCCTCTCCCTCTCCCTCTCTCCCCTCCCTCTCCCTCTCCTCTCCTCTCTCTCTCTCTCTCTCTCTCTCTCTCTCCTCTCCCTCTCCGTCTCTCTCTCTCTCTCTCTGACAGGGTCTCTCTCTCTATCTTCTCCCTCTCCCTCTCCCTCTCCGTCTAACTGTCTCTCTCACTCTCTCTCTCTCTCTCTCTCTCTCCCTCTCTCTCTCTCTCTCTCTCCATTTCAATTTTTTCATTTTAGTGTGCATTGGCATGACAAAAACTATTCTGGCAATTGCATCACTGTACATTTTAACCTATTGCACCAGTGACTAAAACACTTGTTGTTGGAGTAATATGAAAACATCAGCTAACTCATATGAGCAGCAAACACACAGCAGGTCTCTTGCTCCCTTGTATTTTTTACACTCATTTCTCTTTCTCTCTGATTCTCCACTCTCTCTCTCCGTCTCTATCTCTCCCTCTCTCCTTCTCTCTCTACTCTGCTTACTCTCTCTTTAGAGACCATTGCATTTTACTCTGCCTCTCTGTTTTTTGTCAGTGATCTCTGATGTTGTGATTCAGAGCATCTCATTCTCTCTAAGGGCTTGCTTTCTTTGAAATCTCTTGGTATTGCTACCCTTCTCCAGAATTTAATATGTATCTCTCTCTCTATTTTTGAAATGTCTGCTCTCTCTGCTCTCAATCTTCATTTGGTGAGATCTTGACTCAGTGGCACTGGAGTGCTGGGCTCTCTCTCTCAGCCAAATTCTCATTCTGTCTAGAACTCTCATCATTTGGTTTCTTCTCTGGTTAGTCTCTGTTCTGGGATCTGGATCTTTCCTCTCTCTCCAGGTCTCCTCTCAGGTTCTCTGTCTCCAGATCTCTCATCATCTGATCTCGTGTAGAGTCTGCAGTTCTCTCAGTTCTGGGCTTCTGTCTCTCTCTCTTGTCTCTACTCAGTGTCATTGATGATGAGGTCTTCTCCTATTCAGTTCTAGTCTGTCTCTCTCATCTCTTTATCTTCCTTTATCTTCTTCTCTCTCTCTCTCTCTCTCTCTCTGTCTCTCTGTCTCTCTCTCTCTCTCTCTCTCACTGGGTGTAATTTCTTCCTGTACTGCATTAAAAATACTTTACATACAGTCTTAAGATTTAAAAAATAGCCTACATCTTTAATCAGAAGCATTAAAACATGTCTAACAGATTGATAGTAACATTAGTCATGGTTACATTATCATTATTAGTCTGAATATGGTGACATTATAAACATAATGCAATGGAATATTTTTTTTCCGTTGATACTGTACATTTAACTATTATTTCTATTGCACATTATATTGTTTTGATGTTTTATGTCGCTTATAAAAATTGAAAACAACTTGCAAAAATCTTGATTGGAGCTTTTGCTGTCTTTAAAAAAATCAAGCAATAAAATATAATTATAATAATCAACATATCAGCTATAATAACAAAAAGTGTTTTTTTGTTTGAGCCAAAAGTTTTCTTTATTTTTACAGTGGATAAAATTGTGTTTAAATACATTTATATTAAATTAATAATATTATTATTATTACCTAAATATATAATTTTTTATGCTTAAATTTATATTAGAAATAACCACAATAAACCTCTAGCTTACTCTTGAATATAAAAAAGCTTCCTACACACACACACATATATATATATATATACACATACAGGTACATCAAAAAAAAAAATAGATAATGAAAAAGGTCAATATTTTGTGTCACTCATTTCAGAAAGTGAAACCCATATATTATATAGATTCATTACACATAGAGTGAAATATTTCAAGCCTTTATTTCTTGAAATTTTGATGATTATGGCTTACAGATAATAAAAACCCAAGATTCAGTGTCTCAGAAAATTAGAATCATACATAAGATCAATAAAAAAGGCTATTTTAAACAGAAATGTCAGGCTTCTGAAAAGTATGTTCATCTCTATGCACTCAATACTTGGTTGGGCCTCCTTTTGCATGAATTACTGCATCAATGCGGCGTGGCATGCAGGTGATCAGTCTTGTGGGCTCAGGTGTAATGAATTGCCAGTCAGGTTGCTTTCAAAGATACAAGAGATACCCACAATTTATACTGTATGGATGGTCATTTATTGAAACTCAAATGTAAATATTCTAATATTTTGAGATACTGATTTTTTACTTTCATTAGCTGTAAGCTCTAATCATCAAAATTAAAACCAAAAAAAACTTTTGAAGTTGTTTTACTTTACATGTAATGAATCTAAAATATATGAAAGTTTAACTTTTTGAAATAAGTTACAAAAACTTTTTCACCATATTCTATTTTTTTTAGATGTACCTGTGTACATATATAGCGATTATTTTACTAAATAAAGAATATCGGTTTTGTGTGTTTAAAATCTATATCTTATTATGTACCTTAAATTAACCACAATACACCTCTAGCTTACTCTTGAAACTCTGCAAATTTCTTGTAAATGTCATTCATTTGTTGTATTGAATAAATGCATCTATAAGACTAGTTGTTAATGTAATGTAAAACATGTTATCTGTATTATACTGATTTTGGTTTCCCCTGAATGCAGGACTGAAGGAGAAGTGTGTGGACGTTCTGGTGTTTGAGACGCTCATCCCCAAGCCCATGATGCAGCATTACATCAGTCTGCTGCTCAAGCACCGGCGCTTGATCTTATCAGGCCCCAGCGGCACAGGGAAGACCTACCTCACCTACCGCCTCGCCGAGTACCTGGTGGAGCGCAGCGCTCGAGAGGTCACGCCCGCCATCAGCATCACCTTCAACATGCACCGCCAGTCCTGCAAGGTACCAGAGCAACACCTGAACATAAGATATTCATACATTTCATCATCATGCGCAAGACAATTCAGTTTCAGTAATATTATTGACAGTTAATATTAACACTATCAGAACAAAACTTATCTTTTTATATTTGTATATGTATATGTATATTTCAGATACATGCTGTTCTTTTTAATCCTGAAAAAATGTACACAACACTTTTTAGCATTGATAATAATCAGAAATGTTTCTTGAGCAGCAAATCAGCATATTAGAATGATTTCTGAAGATCATGTGACACTGAAGACTGGAGTAATGATGCTGAAAATTCAGTGTTGCATCACAGGAATAAATTACATTTTAAAAATATATAAAACAGTTATTTGAAATAGTAAAAATATTTCACAATATTTCTGTTTTTGCTGGATTTTGGATCAAATAAATGCAGGCTTGGTTAGCAGATATAATTTATAATTATATTAAACACATAAAAATATGAATATATTTTGTAATATAAATAATAAACACAAACCATAATGAGCCCCTGTCTTGCTCTTGAAACTTGCCATTGTGAGTAGTTTGACTTACAGTTTGAATCAAATTATAGATGAATCAAAATTAGTTTCATAATTGATTAATTGTACAACATTGACGTTGTTATTGAATTGAATTACTAAATTAAATCAACACTGAACTGAATTGAGCTGCAATATGACACTGTTGTCTTCTGAAGTGCTGAATATTGTGCCAATTTCTATTTTAGAAGATATTATTATAAATATAGACCATTATAAAGATATCACTTTTAAATGAGTAATATACTATTAAATTAAATTGTTTAATGAATTATGACACTGTTGTCTTCCGTACAGCTACTTTACAGCTGGAATTTGTTTAATAAATTATGTATTTTGCCAAATGTGACACACAATGTGACACAAATGAGACACACACACACACACACACACACACACACACACACACACACAGAGACACACACAGAGACACACACACACACACACACACACACACACACACAGACACACACACACACACACACACACACACACACACACACACACACACACACACACACACACACACACACACACACACACACACAGAGACACACACACACACACAGAGACACACACACACACACACACACACACACACACACACACACACACACACACACACACACACACACACACACACACACACACACACACACACACACACAGAGACACACACACACACACACACAATGTTTGTTTGTTTCTGTGAATCTGCTTTAAAGCGGTGTTGTATAAAGTGCTAAATAAATAAATGTGATTCGATTTGACTTGACGCAACCTCTGACTGTGTTTTTGTCTTTTTATCCCAACAGGACCTTCAGCTCTATCTGTCGAATCTGGCCAATCAGATCGATCGGGAGAGCAGCACAGCTGAGACCCCATTGGTTGTTATCTTGGATGATGTGCATGATGCAACATCCCTCAGTGAACTTGTCAATGGTGCTTTAACCTGTAAATATCATAAATGGTGAGTCTAGTAAAGTCTACACCAAAATGCCTAGTGGGCTTCCCAGTCACCTTAAAGGTGTCAAGAGCTGTTTTGTTTCTCTTTCCCAGTCCATATATAATAGGGACAACCAATCAACCAGTGAAGATGACCCCTAACCATGGCCTACACCTCAGCTTCAGGTTGGTACTAAAATACACCAGGAGTGTCAGTGAGGAACACTAACATGTGCTTGCCTTTTCACTATCTATATACTGCTAATTTTTATATTTTATAGTGTTCAAATGTACATTTTATTATGCATTACACTGTAGGGCCTGACTCACGTTTGCAACAAATAATGACAAACCACAATTTATAAGCATAGATGTGCTAGTTTTCTCTCGGATCACTTCTCTTTTTCAAACATAAAATATAACAAATATCAAGTAATGTCACTATAAATAAAAGTTACATGTCCATTTGGTCATTTATTTGACAAGTATCCATGATAAGCAGGGTAATATACAGTCAGCTGGTCATTATTGAAAAATTCAGGATAATATAAGGCCTTCATCACTGTGTTTGGGGTTTATTTTTACATAATGACTGGCTGACTGTACATTAACTTTTATATTTTTACACACACATTTATGATATAATAGTGTTTAATTTGATCACAGCAAATGATATATATAGGAAATTGCTGAAATTAATATTTTTTGTGAAATATTTACTTAAACAATTTAAATAAATTGATTCCTGAGATGCAAAGCTGAATCTTCAGCATCATTACTCCAGTCTTCAGTGTCACATGATCTTCAGAAATCATAATAATATACTGATTAACTGCTCAACAAACATTTATTTTTGTTGAAAACAGTTGCTTTACTGTTTTGTGGAAATCTTGTTTTTTAGGATTATTTGATAGAAAGTACAAAATAACTGCATTTACTTACAATATAATTTTTTTTGCCACATTATAAATGCCTTTACTCTTACTTTGATCAATTTAATGCATCCTTGCTGCATAAAATTATGAATAAAAAAAAAATTTGAACGGTGCTCTATTTATCATTTTTCATATTAGTTTGACATGTTTCCTCTTTACAGGATGGTGATGTTTTCCAATAACGTCGAGCCAGCAAACGGATTCCTAGTACGTTACCTGCACAGAAAGCTAATGGAGGCTGAAGAGCCCAGGAGCGTGAAGAATGAAGATCTGCTGCGGGTGCTGGACTGGGTTCCCAGACTCTGGTACCACCTCCACACCTTCCTGGAGAAACACAGCACCTCGGATTTCCTCATTGGTAATTTTCAATATTATATCGGCACCAAATTGGATGAAAATGAGGAGGCAACAAGCTTGATGCGCTTAATTCAGGGAGTGTTTCATCTATGTGTGTCCAATCGGTGTTGCCGTAGGTCCCTGCTTCTTCTTGTCCTGTCCAGTAACAGTAGAGGAATTCCGCACGTGGTTTATCGATCTTTGGAATCTCTCAATCATCCCGTACCTGCAGGAAGGAGCCAGAGATGGCATTAAGGTGGGTCAAAGTATCACAAACTTGAAGATAAATTTAACCTGTCGGTCAGAATGCCACTTCCTAACCTTTTCAAGTGGCCAGTTTTTAGGCTGAATGCAAGATTCAAGATTTTTTTTATTCGTCAAATACACAATTATACAGAATGTAACCAGCAGTGAGATGTAAGTCAGGTCCGCTCCATGGACAGTGCAATTATATGGAATACAAACACAAGAGAATATACATAAATATAGGTATGGAAAAAAAATTAAGCAAAAAATTTAAAATGAAAAAGAATAAAATAAAATGTGCAGGACAGTATACTATAGACTTAATAAATAATATAAGCAGGAATGTGCAAACAGGTTGTACAGGGTATTTACAATACAAATGGTTGAGAATAATTACTATCTTACTGATTATTAAATGGAGTCATGTTGATGTTAGGAGCCTGATGGCCTGAGGGAAGAAGCTCCTCCTAAGTCTCTCAGTTTTTGCCATCATGCTCCTGAAGCGCTTGCCAGATGGCAGTAAACAGAAAAGATGGTTACCGGGGTGATTTGAGTCCTTGATGATTTTAGCAGCTCTGCTTTTGCAGCGTTTGAGGTAGATGTCCTGCAGAGAGGGGAGAGCAGACCCTGAGATGCGCTCAGCTAAGCGCACGACTCTCTGTAGAGCTTTGCAGTCCTGGTTTGTGGCGTTACTATACCACACTGAGATGCACTGAGTCAGTACACTTTCTATGGCCCCTGAATAGAAAGTTTTCAGGATTGCTGGTGAGACCCTGAATTTCCTCAGCTGTCGCAGATGGTACAGTCTTTGCCTGGCTTTCTTAACCTGTGTTTGAATGTGTGTAGTCCATGTCAGGTCCTCGGAGATGTTTACACCGAGGTACTTGAAGCTACTCACCCTCTCCACAGGGGTCCCACTGATCATAAGAGGAGTGTAGGGCCGCTGCTGTCTCTTCCTGAAGTCCACGATCAGCTCTTTAGTTTTGCTCACGTTCAGAGAGAGACAGTTGTCCTGGCACCATGATGTAAGTCTCTCTACCTCATCCAAGTATGCGGTCTCATCATTGTTGGAAATGAGGCTCAGAACCACAGTATCATCAGCAAATTTAACGATAGAAGTGGAGCTGTGAGAGGACACGCAGTCGTGTGTGTAGAGAGAGTAGAGCAGGGGACTCAGGACACAGCCCTGTGGGGCTCCTATGTTCAGGGTGATGGAGTTGGAGGTGAACTGGCCTACTTTCACCACTTGAGGTGTGCCGGTGAGGAAGTCTTGAATCCAGTCGTAAGAGGGTTTATAAGGTTTATGCGTGTAAATATGTGCATCTGCAGGTTCACGGGCAGAAGTCGGTGTGGGAGGATCCGGTGGAGTGGGTCAGAGGATCTCTGCCCTGGCCGTCTGCTCAGCAAGACCAGGCCAAACTCTTCCACCTGCCTCCCCCGAGCACAGGCCCCGGCAGCCCCAGCCAGCCAGGAGATGATCGGCCACATAAGGAGACGCCACCCAGCTCCGTCGAGTCAGATCCACTGGTCAGTGTGTGGATTAGGGCTCTCAGCATTAATACAATCATTTATTTAAATCTATACATCTTCTGCGTGTGTGTGTGTGTGTGTGTGTGTGTGTGTGTGTGTGTGTGTGTGTGTGTGTGTGTGTGTGTGTGTGTGTGTGTGTGTGTGTGTGTGTGTGTGTGTGTGTGTGTGTGTGTGTGTGTGTGTGTGTGTGTGTGTGTGTGTGTGTGTGTGTGTGTGTGTGTGTGTGTGTGTGTGTGTGTGTGTGTGTGTGTGTATACTGACCCTGGGCCACAAAAAAGGTCATAAAGGTCAATGTTTTTAAATTGAAACATTGTCTGAAAGCTGAATAAATAAGCTTTCCATTGATGTATGTTGTTATGATAGGACAATATTTGGCTGAGATACAACTATTTGAAAAAAATGGAATCTGAGGGTGCAAAAAAAATCTAAATATGGAGAAAATCACCTTTAAAGTTGTCCAAATTAAGTCCTTAGCAAAGCATATTACTAATTAAAAAATGTTGTTTTAATATATTTATGGTAGGAAATTTACAAAACATCTTCATGAAACATGATCTTTACGTAATATCCTAATGATTTTTGACAAAAGAAAATAGATAATTTTGACTCATACAATGTATATTTTGGCTATTGCTACAAATATACCCGTGCTACTTATGAATGGTTTTGTGCTCCAGGGTCATGTATTATGTTGCATACAAATTTATATAAATAGCCAGATTTATGGTGTGAAAATAACAAATTTAAACGCATATCAAGGGCCAAACAGGAAGTAATTATATTAAATCTGAAAAAAAATATATATATAGTAACTAGATGTACGTCTAACTGTAAATAATCATATATACATTTGCAGTATATGTTCATATTTGTATCTATACTTAATGAAGCAATTCATTCTTGACTATTTTAATAGACTTTACTAATTAAAATGTTATGTATTTTTATAACATACATTTTTATCAGAACAAGTATGTTTGTGGTGACATTGGAAATCTAAATTTTATATAAAGCTTTTTTTCACAGCCAAAAAATACAACTATATGAATTATACAGAATAATTAACTTTCATATATGCACAATTCAAACCTTAAGTTCATTGCTGAGTGGATAAACATTCATTAAAATGAGAAAGTAGTATATATATATATATATTTAATGGCTTCCCCATATCAGCGCACATGATAAATATCTCATTATTTTCTCGTTCCTGTAATCTCTGCTCTTTTCCCAGATGGCTATGCTGTTAAAACTACAAGAAGCTGCCAATTACATCGAGTCACCAGAGAAAGAAACCGATGCAAAACTCCCTCCTCTCTGAACATCTCCTCCATCTCTCCTGCCGCCCATGTCGAGGTCCGAACTCCAACACCTTCAGATGACACTGTACTGTTACAATAAATGCTGTTAGTGCATTTCACCCCCTCGTTTATTATATTATCCATCCCACCTATTTCATCTCAATCGAATGTCCCTTACAGAAAAGTACTGTGGTAGTACCGCGGTTCAGTGATGCTATCAGATGGTAATACCGTGGTACTTTCTCACATGGGTAGTTGACACGTTCTGCAGTATGACATGCTATACGACCATTTTAAACAGCATTTTGCTCTTTTAAACTTATGCATGCAGCATGCATAATAATGAGCTCCTATGAATCGTATTTGTAGTTGTAAAAATGGATTTGTTGCACCTCAGGACCTTTCAAATGAACTAGTGATGGCAAGAATCATGGTTAAAATGATAGAAACACTTCAGGAAGAAATGGTGACCCATTACAGCACCTAAATCTACACTTTTCATACCTTCATTTATTTAAACCTTTGCAAAATAGTTTCAATATTGGTGTGGATCCATAAAACTATTAATATACCGTGGTGCTGAGTAAATATCATGTTAGTGACCAAACCATGGTAATACCACCACAGCTGACTTATCCATGGTACATTGGAGTTTCTTTCCATGGTACTTTTATGTAAGGGCTTGCAAAAACAATGATTTGTCATGAAACGTAACTTTCTCCTAAAAAAATAAAAGATGAAAAAATGATAATTTTATAGCACTTCTATCTGCATAATTTCCATTTATGGACGCTTTAGTACAAATGAAATTCTCTTCACGGGAACCTTTACTGTTCCACTGCTGCCCGTCTTAACAACTCAACGATACAGGTGCTAAAATCGCTAGTGCGCGCGCGTGACTTCATCTCGTGCTCATGAATCAGAGCCGACATGGGAGATATTATGTGTCTCACTTAATAATGTAACACTTTACAGGCCTCTTTAGCCTATGCTGCTTTTTGTACGCTTCATTTCTTTCACGTTTGAATATGGCCACAGCATAAGCTAGTTTAACCCCAGAAACGCTTGTGCAGACTGCATTACACCTTCTTCCTCTTTCTAACACAGTGAATGCCTTACGACAGATTCGAAGTGTGCTATCATGTTCCCTCCTCACTCTGTGGGGGGGGGGGGGCAGAGTTCAGAAATGAACTTCCATGGAATGAATCTGAATTAAATCGGAAACAAACAGGATGTCGGATTGGATATTGATTTAGAATAAAAGTGAGAGGAATTTACTGAATTGCAATTCAAAAAAGTCGTGATGGATTGTGGTTTGTAGAAAACAGTTGTAGGATGTTTCAAACTTAAAACTGAAATGTAGTCTTTGAATTCCACTCCATTTTAACCCTCTGGTTGTGTTCGGGTCAAATTGACCCGAAAAAGATTTTCTTTTTCCCGAAAATACTAGTTAACGTTATCGCATTGGACTCAAACTTACTGACTTTGTTCACATAGGGTATAAGTACTTCTCATTAATTTTTTACAAATTTTCGTAATTTTTTGTGGGTTTTATTTCACCTAGTAACACTTGTGGTGTTCCCGGTCAAAAATGACCGGACTCCAAACAACTGCTTATAAATCTGTCATTATGCTATATTATCACTAAATATTGGATTTAATCTTTTTGTCAACTTGTTTTCTTTCATTTAGGACTGGTTTTGTGTTTCTATTTGCATCTGATTAATCGTAGGCCTCATTTAATTTTGTACAAAATAAAAGCATTTAAAAGCAAACTTCCTGATTAAACATTAAAGTACACTAGTGTGAGAAACAGTGCAAATTTTCTTAATTTTTTATCTCATATTGTGAAAATTATTCATAAAAAAAAAATTTTTTCACTCAAAAAATGAGGTGCCTACGATTAATCAGATGCAAATAGAAACACAAAACCAGTCCTAAATGAAAGAAAACAAGTTGACAAAAAGATTAAATCCAATATTTGGTGATAATGTAGCATAATGACAGATTTATAAGCAGTTGTTTGGAGTCCGGTCATTTTTGACCGGTGTCATGATCCGTCATGACGCTGCACGGAGGAGCCAGGAACACGGAACGAGGAGACGAGGAACTTCTTTGAAACATTTTAATATGACAGAACACGGAGATGACAGAGATCGCTGGAGACAGGTACACACACTCAGGACGTTCAGACATTAACAATAATCCACAAGAAACATGGGGCAGAACAGACTATATGTAGGGAGACATAACTGGAAACACCTGGGACGTAATCAAGACACAGACGGAGACTAATTAACTAATAATGACAGGAAACTAGGACAGGAAAACCAAATATGGGCAGGGAAACACAAGGCAGAGGGAGACAAACTGTGACAACCGGGAACACCACAAGTGTGACAGGAGTCCGAACACAACCAGAGGGTTAATTCTAATTCCTAAAACTTAAATTGAGAGAATGATTCCTGTTTTAAAAGGCGCTTAACCCTGAGAAGGACAAGCGTTCTCAAAACTGAAGCTTGTGTTCCCTCAAAAGTTCCCACAGTACACAAAAGCACCTCAGTAACACGCTGTGAAGATGATTTGCATTCGGAGAGACGTCCCGACCACAAGCGGGCCATTTTTGATTTACTGTAATGATACTGTAGAGACGGTTTACTTGGCTTTGACACTGATCTCAGCTCAGTGGTTTGGTTATCTCAGGCCTCTGATTAGATTCAATACAGCTACTTTCTCAGTTACTGCTCTCTTTGAAGCAAATGTAGAAAACCAAATACTCAGTGCTTTATTCAGTACGAGCCTTTTATTTGAAGTACTAGAGACCCCAGTAAAGTGCACACGGATGCGAAGACGAAGATTATCTTTGATTATTTGGTGCTATTCTGTATCACTATTAGAAACCATGAAATCGCACTTGACCTCCAATAGCCTTAGTCTAGTGGCATTAAAGGCATCTTTAGGTACAACCAAGTGATCATTTTATTTATACAATAATTAGTCGTAGTTTTAGAGCTGTAAGCATTACGTTTCTTTAGACGTAGTTTAAACATCGCACTAAAAATCCACCACGAAATCATTGTCAATCAGCCTCCTTTTTAATGGTACTATACACATATCACACCGCACAGCATTTCTCTGACGCTTATGAATGATATCAAAGTCGGCAGTTCTGTTGAGCACTAACGAGAGTAGTGTACACTACATCCATACGTCCTCAACGCTCACACAGAAGAGGATTCGCTCACAGAAAGCAGTGGTGGACCAGTAATTTCCCATCTCTGTACCTGAAACTAGTATCCAAACATGCATGTAGGGAAGATCTGGGCTATTAAAGCTCAAATCATTTCATTCCTTTCTATTCATCTATACTGCATTATCATTACTCTACAGTGTAAATATGATTTCCGTAGTTCCTTCTCCAAAAATGAGGGTTTATTAGCCAAATAGAGAGATTTAAGATGGCAAAAGGATTTTTGTTATTTCAGCCTCCTTAAGTTGCGCTGCTGCTGCTTTAAGTCTAATATGTGACTTTTATATTTGATCCCATTCCAGACATAAGACAGCGTGTCAATGGCTTTTGTTGCTTATCTGCTGAAGATAGTTAGCCATTTGCAGTTTCATTTTATATCAATAAATGCTACTGCAACAAAATATTACATTTCATAACCGCAGCATGTCGGTGAATTACATACTGATATTAAATCTGGATAAGCGAATAAAGCTAATCATTGAGGGAATAAATCTCATTCCAGTTTTACACGAGCGCTTTCATTGTCAGCAGCTATTCTTTGTTTTAAAGAGGTGTGACTAAAGCCGCTGGACACTGTCTGCATCATGCTCCTGGTTATTGTGCCTGTGACCGTGTGATAGCTGTGCTGTGTTGTGCAAAGTCCCATTTAATGCGACAATTCAGCAACTTTTTACTGTCTACTTTGTCCTGGAATGGTGACTGGTAAAACTGGATTTTTACATTGATTTCACTGTCTGTCGGTTTGTGTCTGCTTCTGTTGCTGTTTTCACTCTTTAATGCACCTTTTTATGTGGACTATATTGTTGCAATAATTCGTCATGTGTGTTAAACAGTCAGGAACTTCATTTGATTGTATGCCTTGATGGTGCTGTTTTGAGTTTAGGGGTCAAGTTTGGGCAACTTGTGAATGAGAACCTTTAATATGAGGTGGTGTGGTTTTATGTAAAGTATTTCAAAGAGGACCAATGAAAAATATAACGATAATATTTCAGATACAAAGCGGTGAGAAGTTGCTGAATAGTCCCTTCACTTCATGCAATGCTTGATATTGATTCAAAAGTCCAATAATATTGCATAAAAGGTAATATGACGGTAGAAGATGTAAGTTGCAATGGGTTTCTAAATGTCGTAAACGCATGTCACCTTAGTGTGAAGCAGAATTACGGATGTGTTCTAACTCATTTGGGGTCATGTAAAAGGAATGATATTACTTTCTTTTTATTGTAATTTCCCCCCAAATGATTGTTTGTACGACTTCAGTTCCATTTTGTACAGAGCATTATAAATGTAAACATTGTACATAGCGTGGCCCTGCATTTGCAACAACAATCATTTAAGAAGAAAACTATGTCATTAAGAAATGTGGTTTGTAAGGAAGACTTGTGACCGATGGAATGGCCCAGTTCACGATAACTGGCGTGCTTCGGATGTTCGTAATATGACCACCAAGGCGTTGTCCATCTGTCATAATAAAACCCACAACGTTCGTTAACGGTGTTCTTTGTCGTGTCTTATGTTTTCACATGCTTTCAAGTATGCAGAGTAAACATTTAACATTTTAAACTACCTTCGTTCATTACCTAAAACATGAGGGTTAAATCAGTTTAGTATATGTACTTCAATTTCTGCTAAATATTTTTTTAATCTACTGTTTGGCGTTATTAAAGTCTTCCTTGTGCAATTTGTCCAATTAAATCAGTTTTTTATGTAGGATATACTTAATTTTTTTAATGCAAAATATAATAAACTGCGTCCCAGATGACGCACTATACACTACACTATGCACTCAGCCATGTAGTGTATGAATGAATTATATACTTCAGGTGTGTCCTGAATTGCATACTTAATGGTGAATATTGACCTATCGTGCGTCCTGTTGCTGAGCCCTGCATTGATGTAATGATAGGAAGCGTGCTCTGCTCTGAATGCATTTTCAAATCCACAATGACTAAACTATATTCATCACGGGGTATTTTAATGAAAATGCAACTGAAGCGTCATATATGTAAGTGTCAATGCATTTAAGAAAAATAAAAAACATTTAAATCACCATTTTGCTGCACCTTTGGCTCAGAATGCATTTTGAAATTCTCGCTGTATTTTGCTACAATTATCATGCGGTATCACGATGAAATGCAATCCCAAGTGTCCTACCCCTAAGTCTAAATGCATTTAGGAAAAACAGCATTTAAATGATCATTTTTGCTTGGACATGTTAAACATATCTAATCAATTTGGGTAATACATTTTCATTTTAATTTGCAACTTATAAAGCTTTAAAATGTTTTTTATTTGCATATTAAAACTAGTGTAAATTTAAACTATATAATTACATTTTCATTTTGCACTAAATGTTGCACATATGTATGGGAAAATGTAAATACAGAAATACATTGCCATTTTACATATTGCTTTGCCATTTTGCATATTACATTTCAAATTGAATTTAGCTACATATATGCTTCCATACTTTTGCACTATGTACTCAACCATGCAGTGTATGAATTATACAAGGTTAATTCGTCATTAATAGTCCGGAGTCTAATAGCCCCTCCCCCTTCGCGAGTAATTAAAGCTGCAATAGTTGAGTGCATGAAGTGTCCAACATTCCACACTTCATTTTTTTGGGGTGTTTAAAGTTCTCTTTTTCTTTTGGCAATTTCAGTGTGAACACACTAACTAACTACTCACACCATTATACTACGAAACTAGACTAGTGCATAAGTACCCGATTTGGGACGCACATTAGGCTACATCTTGTCATTACTAAAGCCTTTAAATGCTGTTCACGTCTTTTTATTTTCTGGATTTTTTTTTATTAATGCTTGAACAGACAATACAAGAAGAACAGCCAAGGGATCAAATACAAATCCACAAAGCAATGACCAATAAACATATATTGTCAAATTAAACAAATGACAAACACAAACGTATAGACATTAATAATACAATAAAAATTGTTACAAAAAAAAAAAAACTAAAGTGAATGACAAACAATCGTACATAAGGAAAGCATCTAAATACATGGATTTTCTTTAAATGTCTGTATAATATTTTAGGAATCTTATTTTTTTATTCTTTATAAGATGAAGAGATTTTAAAAAGGGGATAGGATGGGTGACTATTTGCACATTTTTGTTTGTGAATGAAAAATTTACCATATAAAATAAAACAATTTATAGTATGTTCCAGGGGTTTATTTTTAGTATTAGCATAACCCCAAGCCCTTAGTACTTGCACGCTTCTTATCGGCAGTGACACTCGACTGTGAGTGGCCTACAGTGTTTAAATACAGCTTTAGTGAGGTGATGCTAAGGGCTCTGCTCCCTCACTAGTCACTTGAAACTCTCGAGGGGAGGAGTTGAGTAGCACCACATGCCTAGGCTATAAATCTGGGGTGACCCATCTTCAGACTGAGCCGAAGGACTTACTAGGTCAGAGGGATCCCAGAAGACAAGCATGCCGGCAAAACCAGCCCCGATAAAGAAGTCGGCTAAGGCCGCCAAGAAGGAGGAACCAGCACCCGCCCCAGCTCCCGAGCCCGCTCCCGCTCCCGCACCTGAGCCCGCCCCCGCTGAACCAGCCCCCGTCGAACCTGCCCCCGCCGAAGCCGCTCCAGCGGAGGCAGCCCCGGCTGAAGGAGCCCCGGCGGAAGCACCTCCAGCTGAAGCCCCACCAGCCGAACCCGCTGCAGGTACTGAGTGTGTACGGACTGAGACCCAAAACTAAATCATGGATCTTAAAAAGTGCATTCTAAATTGATACTCATATTTAAATCTAAAATTGTAAGAAAAAAAAATTATAATTTGCATAAAAATAATGAGAATAATCCAGTCATGATGATGATTTGTGATTTAAATCAGCATGAGTTAAATTGATTTCAGCAACTATTGCTATGAAGTACATTCAATACTACTTTATAATTTAATTAATCATTAAAGTGATGGGAACATTTTGTATATTTATGTGCAATAAGAATTAGAAGAAGACTGCGTAGTTGCCATGTTACCATGCAAAGAAAAAACAAAAATAGTGTCATTTGCTTTATGCAAGATAGTTTATTTTATTTTATGATGATTTGGTGAAATATGACCTGCTTCTGTAAGATCCACTCTATTATTTGCAATAATAAATACAAACAGACACTTATTAATACATGCATGTTATGCCATTTAACCATTACCTCCTAATGCATGAGAACTCCGCGCGCATTGCTACTGGAGCCAAGAACTCTTAGAAGCTACTTGGAAAATATCTGACTACAGCTGATGGTTTAAAAAAACACCAGTGAGCATTTACACCTGTTAACCTCTCCTCGCGTCTACACTGTGCTGATCATACCAGCTGTTCGCCCTGAGCTACTCAACGTTCAAGCTACTTGTGCTCTACTTCAAGTGCGTTTGATTTCCAGAATTTGTTTTTTACTATCATTCATTTATTTATTTAGTTTGCCTTTTTTAATTAAAATGCATTTTTCAAAAATACAGTGGTAGCCATAGTTTCCACAAACATATCATATTATGGCTGTTAATATTTACCTGTAGTGAAAGTACTGTAGCAGTACTATGGTGCAATGAAGATACTCACGATGCATTAACATGCTACGCCAAGGTACTTTAAAGAACACATGTCCATGTAGCACCATAGTCATTTTTGGTACTTTTTGTGATTGAATGTTATGTTATAGTACTATTATCCATGTGCTTACTAAAATAAAATGTTGTAATGTGTCAAATTTAACAGCTGACAAAAAGATTTTGACATTTATGATTTACAGTGGTAACAATAACTGGTGGTGTTTTCTTGGAAACTGTGGTTAGCAAGGTGAAATGCAATCAAAGAAAAGGAACAAAATAGTTGTAGTGTCTGCAGAGCATAAATCTTAACATGAGCTTCCACAGAAGCCCAATTCCTCAATCTTACTCTATAATGTGTCATCATTCACATGATAATCTGTCCTGCTCTCTAACAAAAGCAAAGCATGCCGTTCACCACCTGTGCAATTATTATTTTAACACCAGCTATATCCACGGAGGCCTTATAAGCCAGAGGTATTTAGAGCTGGTGGCAAACGCAGACAACTCTATTTACAGTCCCACAGAGAGCTTTAACACAATGCATGAAGAAAAGAATAAATAAGAAATATTCTTTATATTAAATGAAATAATGATAGCATAAATTATATCACACATGCACAAAATGGATGAATTATGTGTACAGCTTATATGCTATCACAAAGTAAATTATTCTTACGGTTTATACAAGGTTAAATATACTAAACTGAACTTGAAACAGATAATGTGCACATTCATCCAGTCTGATTCCATTATCTGTGAATTCCAGGAATCTCAAAATGACCAAATATTTGTTGACGTATCGATGTGTACTTGTTTTTACAAATATATGCTGTTCATGCAAATCAAGCCTAAAATATTTGATCCATTCTAACATTTGACTAACATTTATAAATGATTTGCTGGCCACATCGCATACGAAGCCGCTGCAAACGCTGCTGAGGCCCAGCTAATGGTAATAGCAGTGGTAAGCCAATGGAAAACAGCTACTGTACATTTATTTGACGCGCTGCTTTTGCACAGTACTGAAAAATTCAGTCAACATGAAAGACAAAATGTTCTCAACCCATTTTAAAAGCATGCTCAGTGAGTTAACCGTGTACCCGACTTCATTGTGTCAGTATTGATTTCATGTTGACTTTCTAATCTAATCAATGTATTTTGCTAATAAAGGCAATGTTAAAACTGCACCAATTTTATATTGAAGGCACTGAATTTGGAAACTAGGTGTGCTGAGATCATAATTTGGATTTTGCCAAAACCTGACCTGAGCAATTATTTCATAATTTTTGACAAAGCTAATATGCCTGATGCTCTGTTATATGCTGCTTTCATTAACGTGCCTATTTAACACCAGCTGATGCTGAAGCTCCACCTGCTGAGGAAATCAAAGCACCTCCACCTCCTCCACCTGCAGGTAAACCCACGGGGAATCAAAACCAGTTGAAGTGCCTGATTTTAGCTTGACATATTACATATTAAATGTGTGTTTTCCTCTCTAGAGCCCACCAGCGAGCCTCTCGAGCTCGGAGTCGAGGATGTCAATGACACTTCCGTCACTATCTCATGGAGACCACCAGCCACCATTGGAGACTCTGGTCTGGGTGGATACACTGTGGAAATCTGCAAGGAAGGAAGTGAGTCTGATGCCTTCTTAGATAGTGTATATAGAGGTAGGAAGACATCAAGACACGTCCAGATCCAATCTAGCGTAACACAAAAGCCTTTTTGTTCTAGATGTTTAGATCAAAAACGGTGCCTGTTTAGACATCGTCTGACTGGAAGGCAAGTCAGCTGCTTTCGGTTGCAAACACTGGGGTAATAAAGCCCACAATGAGGATTAATCCTAAAATCCAAAGCCTTTTAATTTGATTACGGTGGCTTGCAGAGCACTTGCATACATTTGCATCTTGAAATACCACCTCACAATACCGTACCTTAAATTAAATGCAGTGAAATGTTCATTAGCATTCTATTGGCTGGTCAAAGCTCTCAGTTGCACCTGTCCCCAGCATGTCAACAGCAGCATGTACACCCACCTCAGTTGTGTCCCTATATAGAGTGAGGCATTTCTAGACGTGCCACGCAGAAGTCTGACGGCAGAAGAACATGGCTGGTGCGAAAATACAGTTAAACTTGCTGATACAGCCATTAAAAGTGCAAATACGTTCTGAAAAAAGGATATGCACACACTTACCAGTTTGTTCCGGAAAACATAAACTGACACATTTCAAAATTTGCTTATTCATTTTTTTTTTATAATAATAAAGTGATAATATTTATATACCGAGTTTTTTTTAAATACCACCTTTCCAAAAGTTTTACAATTAACGTGAAATTATTTAGCAATTCGTTTTCATGATTATTAATAGAATGCAAAACAATATTACAAGTTCTTAATATTTTGTGTAATATTTAAATAACGCATTTCAAAATGTATATTTATTCATTTTTTAAAATAATAATACTTTAATAATATTTCATATCAGTTTTATATAATAATTTTTTTATGCATTTTATAAAAAAATTGGCATTCCAAAAGCTGTAAAATCAGTGTTCACAGTTAATCAATAATCATTTTGTATGATCGTTAATGGGGTGCAAATCCCTAAGGTTGCAGTGCAGATTATATATATATACTATACAAATATGACTATAATTGAGTATTATTATTTACATTTTGCATTTCAAAAAGCTTAACAATCAATGCACAATTAATCAACAATCAATTTTATGATAGTTATTGGGATGCAAATCATATTGGATGTTCTTGCAACTAATTATTCATTTTTCCATCCTAGCTGGTGACTGGAAAGCCGCTAACGAGGATCTGACTGTGTCCTGCCGTTACATCATTAAGAACCAGACCACCGGTGACCGCCTGAACATCAGGGTGGTGGCGGTAAACCCTGGCGGCCGCAGTCCTCCTGCTACTCTGGCCGACGCGGTCCAGGTCAGAGAGGTGGTGGGTAAGTCAACATTTTACTTCTCAGATACTGTAGCTTTAAGTTCCCCCTACCTTTTTCATAAATAATCATATTATGAGTATCCTTTGCTTGGCCACAGAACAAAAAGTGCAACCAGGGACATAAAACAACAATGACCAAGCAGAAAACCACAAGATGTATGCATTACTGATATAGCCGCCATGGTGTCATTCATTTAATATTCATGAGCCA
Organism: Ptychobarbus kaznakovi; assembly: GCA_027422405.1. NCBI lineage: Eukaryota > Metazoa > Chordata > Actinopteri > Cypriniformes > Cyprinidae > Ptychobarbus > Ptychobarbus kaznakovi. The sequence goes on along the minus strand of CM049800.1, from coordinate 1,653,466 downwards.
TGCTGAAAAGTTTCAGAATGCATTTCATAATGTTCTTTCCACCTGCAGCTAAACCAGTTTTCCTTAGACAAAATGACTGTAAAAGCTCTTGCTGCTCTAAAGATCGGAGACCACCTCTCGAGTCTCAAGTATCCCAGACCTCAGAGCTATCTGGAGAGGTGAAACCGGTACCACGTCAAGCCCGCCGCTCATGGGCCCCCTAATTACCCCTGAGAGGGTGCCAGTTGGGAAAAAATACATCTAAATAAATCTACCTGACAAGCGTCTAGCTTTAGCGCGAAGAGGTGTTGCCTTACAAACCCTCTCAGATCAGGCAGCAGTGTTAAAAACACCAGAAAAACAACTCTGTTGTTGGATGACTTTAGTAGTTATTTTTTCTCAAAGTTTTATATTGGCTTTTCAGTACAAATTAATTTAATAATCCTTTGACCTCACCAACTAATGATTGGGATTATATCCATGTTGATATAACATCCTATAATGCTTAAAAGATCATTAAGAAGTATTAAGAAGTCCTAGATAATGATTGGGATTATATCCATGGTTGAGATGCAGAATATGGTTGAGATGCACGAATGGATGCAATGCAGTTGTCTGGGTTTCACTTCGTCTTGAATCATCTTGAAATGATCATTCGAGCATTCATGTTTTCATAACCTCTGGCCAAACTCCAAAACGAACCCAAAATTAAAACATATTTTGGATTAAGGGGGCCCCCTGGTGTTTCGGGGGCCCTACGCAGCTTGCGTATTCTGCGTATAGGGAGGATCGGCTCTGGGTGTCGAAGCCTGATCTCCCGCGTGGGAGGCTAAAGGCTGCAGTCGCTAGTGCGTCTCTTGAGATCAGGGAAGTGAGGTTTACTTGCACAGCACCTACTCGCTGGCCTCCGTTACATATATACACATGTATAAACATTTAAACACTCACCTATGTACAAACGCACACACAAATAAAAATAGAAAATTATTAAATAAATAGATACCAAAAATATACTGATAATAAAAACTATCAAAAAATAAATAATTGTAGTAGTACATTTTTAAATGCGCTTTTGATGTCTTAGATATTGTCCAAGTATGTCACATTATCGCAGCCGTTATGTAAAGTAGTTTTCGTGCACACATGCTTGCAGTCACTTTACATACTCCAAGAGTGTCCGGCGTCTAAAGAAAGAAATCATAAAATGTAGAATGGAAAGTCAAGCGGGATTGGAATGTAACTTGAATCCGCTCTACGCAAAAGGGGATGGGGGGGGGGGGTTGGCAGATCTCCGATTAAAGGTCTTCATTCTACATTCTCTCCAATGCACGGAGGCATGTCATGAATTGTGTTTTCCAATAAGAAAACCTCTGTTGCATATCCTTGGAAAATAGTTAGTTGGTAAGTGCTGTGCATTAACAAGGATTACATGGAGAAGGTTTTACACGGCTTCAAAGCCATTGACAGCTAGCCGCCTGGACCAATGTAAAGCTACTTCCTTTAAGAGCGATGGTGACAAGTGTGAATGGGTCGAATCAGAGGGTGGGATACATTTCCCAAATGTTCTCGCACTGCATAAGGAGTCAAGTAGCATCTAATGTTACCCCAGGAGACTTTTTAGCTCGATAGAGATGCTATGTTTATTTAGAGGCATGCTGTAGCTCGTAAGAGAGTTAGCATCTGGCTAATGCTTCAAGGAGTTTTCCCCAGATACCAATTCACCGTTTTACATGCATTGCTTTGCTGATTATAATGCAGACTGAAATGCAAAAGTTGTTAATTCCATTTTGGCAATGTCCAAAAAAAAATATATATTTTGAAGCATCCTTTAGAAATGACTGCTGAACTGCGACTCTGAGATGCAGCCTTTGGAATGATTTGTAATTCAGCAGTTTTAATGTAACTAAAGCTCTCCATCATAAGTTATTAGTGGCAGGTGTGTAATAGGACTGATCTATTTAAAGCCGTGATGAGTCCAGCAGAGCTATCGTTAGCTTGCTGGCTAGCTCAGGGTGTGTTAGCGGGAATGACTCCTCAATGTGTTTAGTCTTTTATTTCCCTCTGTGTTGAACTTTTGAGATCGTCCTATGGTTTTACAAAAGATTTTGGTCGTTTGTTGCACTGTTAACCAACATAAGATGAAACAGGCTGACTGAAGCTAAAGATGAAATTACAGTTAGCCAGAGGTGGAAAGAGTATGAAAATATTTTACTAAAGTAAAAGTACCATTACCCTAATGAAATTTACCCGTCTAAAGTAAAAGTACCCGTCTAAAAATCTACTCGAGTAAAAGTTAAAAAGTAGCTCATTTAAAATTTACTTCATTACTTAGGTACGCAAAAATTAGATAGGCCAAGGGTGTCAAACTCAGTTCATGGAGGGCCACAGCCCTACACAGTATCAATATCAACAAAATGCATCGTTGCAATTCAGAGGAAACACAGAAGCTTCATCTGAAATGGCATTTAGATGTATTTACACACTGTTTAATGCAGGACATGAATGAATTTAACCTGCAGTAACAAATGCAGAAATAATGTTTTGATATATAAGACTAAAAATGTTGAATACTCATTTAAAATTGTAAAAAAAAAAATCAAAAAGATACTTTAAATGTGAAATTAAAACCGCCAGTAGGAGTCACCAAGTCACTGGTAATAAGTGAGTCGTTGTGATTGATCCGAATCATTTAAACAGTTGATTCATTCAGGAACAAAACACCGTCATGTTGCTCAGAGACGCAATTATTTTTGTTGTCAAAATAGAGCAAAAACAGGCAATATGGTGTCTAAAATGCAAGTCTCTTAATTAACTCCTTCTTTATTGAACTGTTGTAAAAAAAAATCTATATGCAATCATGCTTTTGGAGAAAAACGTCACTCTTCGTGATATTGATTTACTATATGAAATTATATACATTTAGTCATTTTGCAGACGCTTTTATCCAAAGCGACTTACAATTGGGGAATACATAAAGCGATTAATCTTGAAGAGGCAAACAGACAGAGGAAGTGCCACTAACACCAAGTCTCAGGCATTGTTCAAATAAATACAAGCTAGCAAGAGAAGGAGAGAAAGAGAAAGATGAAGATATAGAAAAAGGGAAGGAATTTTTTTTTTATGATGAAGTCAAGTAGTGTTGAAAGAGATGAGTTTTCAGTTGTTGCTTGAAGATCGACAGAGATCCAGCGTTCCGGATGGGGGTGGGAAGATCATTTATGCATATAAATATACATTTACTGCCCCTATATCTTCAAATTCGTGATAATTTTTTGTTCAATAATGCATTTTGACAGACTGAATCACGCAGTGAAAGAACACACTCTAAATGCACGCGCACTAGTCTAATATACTAGACTTCACACACGGTAGGCGTGTTTTGTTTGTTTGTTTTTAACTCAGTAATTAATGTGTTTTAAAATGTAGTGAAGTACAATATTTCAAACTAAATGTACTTAAGTAAAAGTAAAATTACAGATTTTAAAAATTACTTTAAAAAGTAGTAGTACACAAAAAGGCTACTCAATTACAGTTATGCGAGTAAATGTAATGCGTTACTTTCCACCTCTGCAGTTAGCTTGCGCTCTGGAAGCCAGGGTCACTTTAAGGTTAGCAAGTCAGTTTTCTGGTTCAATAAATAGTGCTATCCTAGCTAACAAGAAACATTAGCTAACATTCTGGCAAGGTTCACTCAAAGCTTTCTTACAGTAACATTAATAGAACGTTATCTGTGTCTTTAATAATGTTCTCTAAACCAATAAAATAAGAGCATGTATTTCTTTATAAAAGTGGTTCTGTCTTCGAGCAATTGGGCATGTGCACAAGGAAGATGTAGTTCTGTATAATCTCAGTGAAGATTTAACCCTGCTAATAGTGTTTAAAAGCATACTGTACAATGTAGTCATATTATGTACCATCTTTTCTCCCTACAGATCGCCCCAAAATTCGTCTGCCACGTTTCCTGAGGCAGCGTTATGTCAAAAATGTTGGAGAGAAAGTCAACCTTCTTATTCCCTTCAGTGTATGTAATCTCTTGACAGATGTTAAGGTCACTGAAAATGCATGATTATCTGCCTTATTCTTCAATGCAGACGCAAGCCTATGGGCGAGACTTCTGCTATAGGGAAATGACGAGAAGAATAACTACGTGCAGTAAACGTAAAACTGTTTGCACTACACACCAGTGTGTTCATAATTAAGATAATACATTAAAATAATATGGTAAGACCAGTGTTGGGGGTAACGCATTACAAGTAACGCGAGTTACGTAATAATATTACTTTTTTCAAGTAACTAGTAAAGTAACGCATTACTTTTTAATTTACTAGAAAATATCTGAGTTACTTTTTTCCATTTATGATGACAGTGCGCCGTGTGAACATGATCTTACTGTAGATCTAATCTAGACTAAATATGAATGTGTATTAATTCATCCCACTCGCAAAAAACAGATTCAGTATTCATCAAAATGAATTAAAACAGTGAAATGCAAACTCAGAATATGACGCAAACCTGCAATAATTAAATATGTTAAACAACACAAATATATCTAATCTCATTTTATTAACCGATGTGTTTGCTGCTGACCTTTGATGATCAGTTCAACCATATTAATAAGCAAAAATTACTTTAGATAAACTAACAATTGTGCTTGATTGTTTTTAATTGCTGAAGAGTGTTGAATCTTCTCCTGTGTTCTTCTGTACAGACGTGATTTACTCGTCCTTCAGCCTGAGGTTTATTCATTACACTTTTTGGTGTGAAAGGCTTTTATATTTGCTATAAATATAACTTCTTGTATTAAAAACAAACAATCAAGCCCTGCTCATATTTAAAAAGTAACGCGAAAGTAACGCAAAAGTAACGTAACGCATTACTTTCCATAAAAAGTAACTAAGTAACGTAATTAGTTACTTTTTTTAGGGAGTAACGCAATATTGTAATGCATTACTTTTAAAAGTAACTTTCCCCAACACTGGGTAAGACACAGCAATTTGCAATATCAAGCTGCAAAACAAGCTATTTTGCACAGCTGGACACAGATGAGACCGGAAACTAGACTCATAGAATTCACTAATGGTCGTGTCTGTTCTTACGGGAAGAAAAAAGTGGATAGCTAAACTCTTTTAAAGGTAGCTAAACTCCTGCTTGCTTATTCTTGTTTTTGCCAGATGTACACACGTTAATTAATTTTAACAGGACATGGGCTAAATTTGGAATAAAAATATGAAAAATGCTTGCATTTGACTACTCTTACTCAAATAGTGTTATTCTAAAGGTTTCCTACTAAAACAGCATTGGATATATCGCAGGGCTGGCCTGGTACTATTTTGTTGTTGTTGCTTTAAATAGCCAGTAGCCTTTTGTTTGCATCACAGCCAGGTGTACAGTAGGATTTACTGCTTGGTAACAATAATCATAATAATAATCATTTAGCATACGTTTAGAAAGAGTACGTACTTCATAATTACTTCTGTTGTCTTTGAAGTATGGTTAAAGTGTACTGCCGAATGTACTGACAAGCATTTATGGTTAACCTTAATATTAGTAAATTAAAAATATTTTTACTGTAGATGTAATATTAAATAACAACCACAGTTAAAATTAAATTCAAGTACTTTACATGTTTTTTAGTATGTTCATTAACACATTAAAATAAGTGTACTTAAGTGCATGACAAAATATTTAAAAATGATTTAAAATATAGTTTAAAGTAAAACTTTTAATTTGACGTTATTACAAAGTGTACCTTTTAAAAGTGCACTTAAGTGTGTTTAGAAACAGTAAGGAATGTTTTCTATTCAAGTATAATTAAGTAGGCTTTTATTGCATTAATATTAAATAATCTGCGAGTACAAGTTTTAAAAAAATATACTTTTTAGATTTGAAAATATATTTTAAGTGCACATTGAATACAATTATTAAAAAAAAATTGTGACAAGAAAAGGATTTAATTGTACTATATATATATATATGCAAGAAGGAGAATACCAATTAGTCAATTCTGTCTGTTTTCAATGAATATATCTTGTAAAAGTTGATTTTGCCAATTAATTTGCAGCTAAACCAGTCTTATTTTCTTACCTGCAGGGCAAACCACAACCCGTTGTGTCATGGTCAAAGGATGGCCAGCCTATTGATCCTAAAAAGGTGAACATCCGCACCAGCGACAAGGACAGCATCATCTTCATCCGTGCCACCGAGAGAGTCGACTCCGGCGTGTATGAGATGTGTGTGAAAGTGGACAGCTTTGAGGACAAAGCTCAGTTGACTCTGCAGATTATTGGTAAGTGTTCGTACACATCGTGGACTGTGGTTTATATGAGTTTTTTATTTACTTGTTGACCTTTTCCACCAGAGTTGCCTGGACCTCCAGCCAGCATCAAGATTGTGGACACCTGGGGCTTCAATGTTGCTCTGGAGTGGACCGAGCCCAAGGATAGTGGAAACACAGCAATCACTGGATACACCATCCAGAAGGCTGACAAAAAAACAGGGGTAGAGGCTCTTTCAAAAATATGACATTTATAACAAAATACCATGGTATTACCATGTTTTTTTGGACATAGTAACATTGCAATAGACAATTTACCATGACAGTGCCAAGTTTGTTTGGGCATGACGCCACGATTTACATGGTATTCTTGAAAATGCCCTAAAGTCCCATGTAAATACCATGCTATATTAAAGCTTAAGGAGCCGTTCACACAGAACACGTACTTGCACCTCTTGCCCCGCCTCCGGGGTCTTCTGATTGTCCACTGTTTTGGAACTGACATTGATGAGCGGCGCTGCATGTAAAGCTTTAAATTATTTTATCTTCAAAACGCGGCGCTCACGTGCGAGATGCTGCAAAAGACACGAGACGCGAACGCAACACGGTCTAGCCCATGTTTACATAGAAAAACAATGGAAAAGTAGTGCATTGGAATGCACTGTGTGAACAGCCCCTAAGTGTTTCTTGGTGTTAAAATACTTTTTACTATCCAAGCTCAACATGCAGACACAACTATAACTGTGCCATTCATAGATTAATTTTCTCAGATTTTAAGTCTTTTGAGCAACCCATCTAGTCGTCTACAACAGCACTGACTCGACCAATGGTGTGAGTTGGGGGCGGGATTGGGTTTATTGTATCAGTGGTTGACTGGGGGGGGGGATGTGTTCATAAAACTTTATCAGTGGTTGACTGGGGGTGGGACGTGTTCATAAAACCGTTCATGCCATTCGTTTTGGTTGCACTAGAGAGCAAAATGATCTGATTAACTCAGTTGTACACTGTCAGTAGTCATGTCTGGAGTGTATGGACCTGTGCTGCTGTCTCTCCACAGGACTGGTTCACAGTACTGGATCATTATCACAGAATGAACGCCACTATTTCAGACCTGATCATGGGTAATACCTACATCTTCAGGATCTTCACTGAGAACAAGTGTGGACTCAGTGAACAAGCCACCGTGACAAAGACCTCAGCCACCATCCAGAAGACAGGTGAACCAGCTTTTCTGTGTTTTGTATATTTGACATTTGATCAGAGCACACAAACACACACAAGTGTGATGTGTAGTGTATATATATATATTTATTCCATGGTCTGTCTGAATACTGGATTCTGATTGGCTGGCAGGTATGCAGTAAACCCGTTTAATGCACAGGTAGTTCCAAGTCAGTTTAATCACCGTTTTATATTAATGCGCTGCTTTAATTGATGCACACAAACCCACACAACACACACAAACAGAGAGAGCGAGAGAGAGAGAGTTGGAGATCGCAGAACGCATTTAAACTTGTTGTCAACGCTTCCCCTGTGATTTTTATTATTAAAATAGCTTAGATACTAGATCGCTACATTATATTCATCAGCAACGAGGTGGTAAAATCGCTGTTTTTGAAGTAGCCTAATTAATTGTTTGTAGAGAGAGATGCGCAGACGCCGCATGCAGCCGTAACACACACGTCATCTCTCTCTTTTTCTATCTCTCTCTCTCGATCGATCAATAATTGAAAGACATGCTATAATTAATTCAAATAAATGTGATCTTACTGCACTATTTCATCTCTGTGTCTGATTTGAAGCGGGCAGAATGCTAGAGCTAACGAGCCATAACTGATGAAAATAACTGTCATTTTTACCCATTTGGTCAAATATTGCATTGTGCAAAGAGCAATACTAGTTTTAACTTGTCTATAACTTGGCAAATGACCATGGAATAAGAGGGATAATCAACGTAGTCAACTACCCTCCACGTCATGCATTTAAAATCCTTTAATGCACGGCAAACCATTGATTATCCCTTTTACATATATATGTAACGGAGGCCAGCTAGTGGGTGCTGTGCAGGTAAACCTCACTGCCCTGATCTCAAGAGACACACTAGCGACTAACGCTCGTGGCTTCAGCCATTTCCGAGCGGGTTTCGCACCCACAATCTCCTGCATGGGAAGCGGACGCGCTGACCAGATTCACAAAACATTCTTAAGAAGAAATTTCTCCTTAACTGCCATTTTCTTCTTATTTTTTAACTTAAGAAAAAAGTTACGAATATTTTGTATTCCCATAAATTCTTCTTAAGAAAATGTTTTGATGTTCTTAAGAGTATATTTGAGAACTTAAGATTTTTTCAAGAATTGCACTTAAGAAAATTCTTACACACTTCGTGGAATTTATCTTAAGAAGATTTTCGTGAATCCGGCAGGAGGCTGAATGGCTGAAGCCACGAGCGTCAGTCGCTAGAGCGCCTCTTGAGATCAGGGCAGTGAGGTTTACCTGCACAGCACCTACTCGCTGGACTCCGCTACACACACACACACATATATATACATATACACATATACATACACATATATATATACACATATACACACATATATATACACATATATACACATATATATACACATACACACATATATATATACACACACATATATATATATATATACACATATACACACATATATATATATATACACACATATACATATACACATATATATATACATATACACATATATACACATATATATATACACATATACACATATACACATATATACACATATACACATATATATATACACATACACATATACACATATACACATATATACATATATACACATATTACATACATATATATATATACATACACATATATATACATATATATACACATATATATATATATATATATATAGTAGTTTAGTATTATTTATGTACTATTATATTTTTTATTAATATTTTGAAATTTGTTTTATTTTTATGTTTTCATTTTACATTTTGTTTCTAATTAGAATAACTTTTTTTGTAATTGTATGTGCGTTCATAATGTTTTGGTTTCAAAATATTCCTATGTTTAATTTATTTTAGTTTTTAGTTGTTCAAATGGCAACATTTTTTTTTTTAGGTTTGTCATCAAACGATTGAATCTAGTTTTATTTCAGCTTTATTTTAATTGCAAAAGTATTTTAGTAATATTATGTTTAGTTAACGAAAGTAACCCTAGTCTTGTCATTTGACATTTATGCATTTGGCAGATGCTTTTTTTTCCAACGTGACTTGCATTCAATTTACAAATGTTTACATATAAGTTCTCACAAGTCTTGCAAAAACCTTGCAGTGTTTTTCAGGCATCCAGTGGCTATTCTTGTTATTCTGACTTCGCCGATCTTCATGGTGTGTTTTTATAGGCATTGACTACAAGCCTCCAGAGTACAAGGAACATGTCTTCAGCGAGGCACCCAAATTCACCACCTCCCTGGCGGACCGCAGAACTACTGTTGGCTATAACACCAAGCTGCTTTGCTCTGTTAGGGGATGCCCTAAGGTACATGGTTCTTCATGCACCCAGAAGCAGAACCAGTGTGCTGGAAATAGTTTTCAGAATGTTCTGACGAGGTTATGAACAAACATTGTTCCAGTAACATTAATAGATCATTCATTCAGAGTTATCTTGTCTCAACATTCTCAAAACTTTAGCACAAAAACTGTATTTATACATTGTTTATGGAAGGTTTTTCTTAGTTGGACGTTTGTCTAACATTTTTTAAATGTTACTCTTGTTAGTTTCAAATGATTTAAAGAACATTCTCCTGTTTGCAAAATTCTAAAATGGAACATTCCCTTAATGTTGTTTCTAACATTCACATAGCCAAGAAAAACATTTTAAAAACTGTTTTTCGTGGTTATGTTTATTTAAAAAAATAAGTTTTGAGATGATTCAAGTAGAAGGCTTGTAGTTATTTTATCTAAATGAATTAAACTTCAATGCACATGCTCAACATGCCACAGTCCCATTTAGTGCATGTGCTGCATGCTGTATGTATGCATTTTTACAATCGGTTGTTTTTAAGCTGACTGCAAATGATAAAGTTTAAAACTCTTGTTTTAGTGCACTTAGAATGCAGTTGCACATCAATGCAGTTTAGTTTGATTGATAGGTTAGTCTGCAGATGTACCAGACAAATGAATTAGTGTTTACACGTCGCATGCATTTCTGACTACATCTGAATCTGATTTGAGAGATCTTCTTGCAGAACATCCGATGGACTTTGAATCAGGTCACCTGAATCACTTCAGGTGTAAACATCTGACTCCTATATCCGTTAATCTTTACGAGCAGTTCAGCCTCATGCAGTAATGATACATTATTGTAAAGATGGTGTTGATGGGTATTTTGTAATAAAGTCTCAAAATCAACACTGAATCCATCAAGAGGTGTTCAACAGTTCAGTGTAGGAATCCACCACTAACATGCCACCAGAGATAGTGCAGCTCCTAGAAGGGAAAGATAACTAGACGGGGACAGCGTGAGCTGGATAAGTGGGATTCCTGCATCACTATGATGGGATGAGCTTCCAAACACTGATATGTGGAGGCCATGACACTGGGATCAGACAGACGCATGAGTGAAAATATCCTAAATTAACACTCGCCAAGTGCCAAATGCATGTAAAAATAGCTTTGGTGGGCGAATAAAACCCAGTGGCTGCTAACTTTATAAGGAAATGTGATGTAATGCATGTTATATTGTCTTAACTTTTAGCTCAATGGAAAGTGTACCATCAGCAGTTTATCTGGGATGCCTAGTTTTTATTATCAGTACATATTTCCAGATTAGCCTAAGCCACCAAAACAAAATTGTTCTCATTTCTCTTCCACTCATCAAAAATGTGAAAATGTTCCAAAAGCGCCGTTCTGTTTTTTGCACTGATGCTATAGTAGAAGAACCATTTTTGGTTCCCTAAAGAACCTTTCAGCGAACAGTTCTTAAAACAACATTTTGAAAATTATTTTAATAATCAAAAGAACCATCGATTCCAATAAAGAACCTTCCTTTTTAAGAGTGTGTCATTGGCCGTTGTGAAAAAAAAGTGAAACAGCTCTTTCCAGTGTCTTTGTGCATCTTTTCACCAATTATAGACTGCACATGTCACATCTTCTTTGCAGCCCAAGATCGAGTGGCTGAAGAATCAGATGATCATTGGTGACGACCCCAAGTTCAGGCAAATTAACAACCAGGGCATCTGCTCCCTAGAGATCCGCAAGCCCGGAAACTTTGACGGCGGCGTCTACAGCTGCAGGGCCAGGAACGAACACGGAGAGGCCTTGATTACCTGCAAACTGGAGGTTAAACGTAAGTGACCGCCGTAGACCTAACACAAGAGTGTTTTTAAGGTGTCAGTGATATGCTTTGGTCATTATGAGTTTGTGATAGTCTCAGTCAGGATTGACAGCATTCTGAACCAACTAAAGGAAGCTTTCTGACCTTAGGGAGTTTCACTTGACTGTGATTTCAAAGCCTAGAAAAGTCCTGAAAATGTCTATAGAGACTAAACGCATGATCTAATTATGCTCCGCTCCACAATATTTCATGGGTTCGACTTATTCTTTAGGAGTGCAATGGCTGTGAAATCATTTTCTACACGTAATCATGACTGACTGGGAAAGTTGTGGCATTTCATTGGTCGAAAAAGACTGAATTGAATTACGGCTCATTTAAATATTCAAAAGGATTGCATATTATATTGGGCTATGTGCAAAACACTGAGAATGTACATTTAAATCAGCTCTTTGTAAGTGTATATTTAGTCAAGGCCACGTTTAGAGTGATTTAACACCATGCAGATGTGTTTGACTCGTGCTTTTATGAATGAAATCAAGAACATTTAGCTGGTGCTGGAAAGAAACTGTATGTTCCTAAATCATCTGGATTCATGGAATGATACAAAATACTGATGATTAAAAATTTATATTGAGCATTGAAAGGCAAGTAGCTGAAGATAAATATGTAAAATAGACGTCTAGGTCTATCAGGTGATACTGTAATGCTAGTCAGATGATGTTCAGTGTGTTATAAACAGATTGAAATCATTCCCATGCCGACTTATCAAATGGAGCATCACTTTGAGATTTATTATCAGTGGAATCCAGCCTAAGCTATGTTAATACAAATGCTTCACCCAATCCGGGACCTGTTCTTATGTTTGTCAAGTTATCGCTCCACATGCGTCTGTACTGGCTTGGACAGATTGTTACTGTAAAACGATTAACGGCCTTTTGAAAGCAGAGAAGATGAACATGTCAGACAGAGCAAGCGTTCGCACATGTCTGAGATAACCCTGGAGTGTCACTGCATGGTTAACACGCGTGTGTGTGTGTGTGTGTGTGTGTGTGTGTGTGTGTGTGTGTGTGTGTGTGTGTGTGTGTGTTTGGGTGATAACTTTACGGACATTTATCCCAGCGTCAGCGGACTGAACTGCATTCTTGCTTTCGTTCCCAACAGAGCCTGTGATTGCTGATGCTGATAAGAAATAAGTTTTCCACATTCATACAGGTCAGTCTCTATTTTTAGATGTGTAAAGCACCAGAGTCATTTCACTTCATTGCTGTACTTAAGAATAACACTGCTGTTCAAAAGTTTTGTGGCCAGTAAGGATTGTTTTTACGAAAATACTTTTATTCAGTAAGGATGCATTAAATTGATCCAAAGGGACACATTAAACATTTATGGTGTTACAAATAAAGTTTAAACTTCCTATTCATGTAAGAATCCTGAAATGCATCATGTCTCAGCACAACTGTTTTCAACACTGATAATAATCAGAGATGTTTCTTGAACATCAAATCAGTATATTAGCATGATTTCTGAAGATCATGTGACACCGAAGACTGGAGTAATGATGCTGGAAATGCATCTTTAAACACAGAAATAAATGGCATTTTAAAATAGATTAAAAAAGAAAAGTTATTTTAAATTATAATAAAATTGTATTTTTAAGCAAATAAATACAGCCTCGGTGAGACTCAGTATTTCATTTAGGCCTACAAAGGCCCTAGCTTTGTTGGCTTGAACATTTTTGTTTTGTTTTTGGCATTAGTAAATGTATAACAATACCCTCACAAATATTTTAAAAATCAAATATATAAATGAAAGATTTTATATAGTTCATTTTGTACAGTTTGTACATGTTTTTATTTTTTTTTGTACACAAATATAGACTTTGGTACGGATATTGAAAAAAAATTATAATAATATTAAAAAAAAAAACAGACCCATACTTCAACTTGAATTTATTTTCTACACCTCTGGTCGTGTTTATGTTCAACTCCTATTATTGTCACAAAAGATGTATCACAAAAGAACAGTTTGAGTTTTTGCTTTGGAGAAGGAGCTTTGGTTTGCCAAAAAGAGATTTGGTTCTCTTTCTATTTGGGTCTTGACAAGACATCTGTCTTCCCCCCCGAGCCTGACCTTACATGGGGGACGCTAAACTTGGAGATTGCGTCCCCTTCTGCTGGAAGTGTCCGAGTGGCAGTTCCTCATAAATGAAACTCGTTATGACTCCATACGTGTGAACCAGCAGAGAGACTAAATGCCATCTGCCTGACTGCACCGATGAGTCCTCAGACATTACTGCTAGATCTCACCACAGAAACACAGATTGATTGAACTCTTTCAGGCCGACTGACACCTGTTCCTTGTTCTTCCTCTCTAGTCCCAAATAAGGAACAGAAAACCGTGGGATCCCTCTCAAAAGGTGAGAAGTCCTTCCAGAATGTTCCAGCTCTGATAAACTGCTATCAAAGCGATTATAAAACACAACCAAGAATCAGTCGAATCCTATATTAATGCAGAAAGTTGATATCCTGCTTGTTGGTGAAAGAATTGTCAATTCTAATTTTTTATTATTTACCCATTTGTAGAACAAACGTATAGTGTCTCTATTTTTTTATTATTTATAATTTTCTATTTTTCTCCCATTGTAAAATGATTAATGTTATAAATAGTTAATTTCATTATTCAGAATAAACATATTCTGCCAAGGAATATAGTTTATTAACCATTTTAATGGTTTAAAGCAGTGTTATTTTAGTATTACTGATATACTATTTGTTTTTGTTAATATTTTTATAGTTTCTGGTTTCACTTTCAGTTTAGTTTTATTTAATTTATTTGTTTGGTCATTTTTATCCATATATTTTCCCTCCCATTTTAAAGTGATTAAGGGTGTAAATAGGTTAATTGTATTATTTAATTATTAATGTTAATTGTATATTATAAGAAGAAGCATGTTCATTAAACATTTTAATGGCTTAAAGCAGTGTTTAGAATCATTAATATACTATTACAGTTTTTGTTAATGTTTAATTAGATTTTATTAGTATAGGTTAAAAAATAATAATTTTTTTAAATATGCCTATATATTATTTATGTTTTTTTAATTTTGTATTAGGTTTAGTTATTTTTGTTTTAATTAGGTTTTTTTTTAGGGGGGGGGGGGTATATTTTATTTAAGTTTTCATTAACGATAATAACCCTGACTTAAAGCAACTTGGTGCATTAATATGCAGTTCAACTGATATGCCATATGTCATCTTTTTATTACTAATTTTACTCTTTCTTGCACTTTTGTAGGATTGCGAAGACGTCTTTTGCTGATGAGGAAAAAACGTACATGTGAAATAAAAATATATATAAAAATAGACATTTTCCTCCTTTTTCATAATTTAATGCTTGGCCTCACAATTATGAAAAAGCACATTTATTTATTATATGGCCATTTACATCAGCAGCTGCCTGTGACATGTGTCAATTCTGGTCTGTATCGCCGCACATCCAGTGATGTAACTCGGATCAAGTCCCATCCGGACCAACAGGAGTGTTTGTTCAATTAAATGATAGCCTTTCACCCAAATTATGTCTTTTGTCATAATGTCAGCGCACCGAAGGTAACATTTACAGGAGCGTTCGGGATTCAGCAGGCCGAGTGACCCTGTACAGGCCCTGACCGTGTGACCTGTGCCACACGGTGACACACTGACCACACACACACACACACACACACACACACACACACACACACACACACACGAAGATTAATGTCTTTGAGAATGCAAAGACTTTGAAAGGACTATGTGCTATGCATGATGTTCATTGTCGACTTCTCAGGGTTCCTGTCAGAAAACTAAAGCCTAGTGTTTATTTCGTTTGGCCAGCATCATGAAACCCTGCGCCAACACGTAAGTAAACTTACTGAGGCAAATGCATGTTGGCATATGAGAAATAAAACTAATTTGGTGGGCTTAAAGATGCATAAAAAATGCATAAAACCTAAAAATTGAAGGTTTTAATGTAGTACTTGTTGACCCCGAGCAATATGATCATTTTTACAATCCCACTGGATCTCATACTGTAGAAAGGCCTTGATTCAGTTGAATGTACTTTAGTAAGCTATACCTTTCTTCTTATTAATGTAAGATTGGGCGTGGTCATTTGAATGTGTTATTCCAGTTCTCTTTTTCCACCTGTTTTAGTGTTTGTTATCATTATTTTAATTCATTATCACAATCATAAACACATTGTTTTGTAGTGCAAATAGTTTTACCGTTTACTGCGGCTAATAAACCGGTCATTTACATTTACATTTATGCATTTAGCAGACACTTTTATCCAAAGCGACTTACAGTGCATTCAGGTTATACATTTTCTGTCAGTACATGTGTTCCCTGGGAATTGAACCCACAACCTTTTGCGCTGCTAACGCAATGCTCTACCACTGAGCCACAGGAACACTAACATTCACCACATTCACAGAAAATAGCTTACTTCTGCATTGTAAAGTAAGTCAGGACAACCAAAAATCTCACTCTCAAAGAAATCAAAATCTTCTCTAAAAAAAGCTTCTCTAGTGAAGTTCAGTCAATCTTGTTTTAAAGACTAGATTTTTGTATTTCAATATGGATGTTTATATTTTAATTTTTGAATAATTTATTTTACTAATAAAAGAAAAAGATGCTGATTACAAATATGTTTGCCATGCATGCACTGTTGAGATGCATGAATATATCTAAGCAGTAGATGGCAGCACCTTTACTGTTCTGAACCCGGATTTAAGAGCAGACACATATTCAGAGCAAAGAAACAAGCCCAGGGCCAGGCCAGATCTGTGGTAATAAAGCACTCTGGCTCTGCTCCAAACCCTCGCTGTCTACTGTCTACTACACAGACAGCACAATAAAGTCTGGCATTAGCATGTTGCTAGACAAAAGAAAAAATACTCGAATTAATATTATATACAGCAAGTAATGTACCAAAGCATAGCAAATACTGAGAAAGTGGGAGAAAATCAACATTTCTCATTTCTTTGCCCACTATTTTTCCTCACAGAATTGCATTCTGGGATTGCTTTCTTCATGAAGATGCAATGAATGCTGCCTTCAAACATGGCCGAGTAAATCTGGACCAGTCTTTGTATTGTATATAATGTCTCAGGTTTTGGGACAGTCAGTGGACATTACAACAGCTCCCTCTGCTGACCTTGCATGTCCAAAACATTCATATACACACAGCTGTTCTCCATGTAACACCTATAACAGTTTAAAACTGAAGCATGATTGTGAACAAGGCCACTTCTTAATGAAATCTGGGTCCAAAGTATGCTACACATACATTTCTGATACCCTTACAAGATACGTGTATCTCTACGTACACTAGCAATCGAAGGTTTAAGATTGTTTTAAATGCTTTGCAAGAAGTTTATTATACTCATCAAGGCAGTAATATTGGGAAATATTACTAAAATAGCTGTTTTTTTATTTGGAGTTTGTAAAATGTAATGTATTCCTGTCATGCAAACTGAATTTCAGTATCATTACTCCGGTTTTTAGTGTCATATGATCCTTCGGCACTACTTCATATTTTTTAGTAGAAGCTGTGATATGTTTAATTTAGCATTCTTTCAAAAGAACAGCATTTATTTGAAATGGAATCATTTTACTGTCACTTTTGATAATGCATTCTCAACTCAAAGCTTTTATTTAATTTAGTTAATCAACCTTTAACATGACCCAGTCACCGAATAACAGTGTGAATAACATAAAGACTGTACTAGATTCAAAACACCACCAGAATCCATCCCAGCGCTTGCTTTACCTCCAAACCCACACAACCACTTGACTTATTCAGCGTGGATTGAACTTAGAACTTGCTTTTCAGTCTAAGATACTCAGAAGTGTGATTGAATCTGAAGCGGATTTTCACAGCTGGTTGTGCCACATGAGTCTGCTGGGTTTGAGGTCACAGTGCACAGTCTGTTGAGATGGTTATTTTCTACACAGGAGTGCAGAAATTTGAAGAAATGCCAATTTGAGTCCAGAGACTGGGACCTGAATCTGAAACAGGAAGGGATCTGGTCAAGACTTCCTGAAGGAATGCTGCTGGGTTGATATTGGACATTGCATGATTTGAAATCAATCCGAAAGGAATCAAGTAAGAAAACAGATCTGCATAAAAATCTGAAGAAAAAATCTGTCTATACAGTAGCACCTTGATTTACATATAAATAGTTCATCCACAAATGAAAATTGTATTCCCTCTCAGGCAATCCAAGATGTAGATGAGTTTGTTTCTTCATCAGAACAGATTTGGAGGATCACTTCACCAATGGATCCTCTGCAGTGAATGGGTGCCGTCAGAATGAGAGTCCAAACAGCTGATAAAAACATCACAATAATCCACAATTAACATCTAGAGAAGACAAAAGCTGCGTGTCTGTAAACAAATCCTTCATGTAGATGTTTTTAACTTCAAACCATTGCTTCCGGCTAAAATCCAAGTTCACCAACGCGTCCTCCAGTGAAAAGGCCAGCTCCTGCTGTCCTCACATTAAAATCCACCTACATATGTGTTTAGAACTGTTGCTTGATCTGTGCATATTTCTCTCCTGATTCAGACGAGATGACTTTTTCACTGGAGGATTATAGACTCATGTTTTATCTGGAAACAACAGTTTAAAGGTAAAAAAACACCTCGGTGGTGAATTAGTTTCTTTCACACATGCAGCTTTTGGCTTCATAAGACATTAATTGATGGACTGGCGTGGTGTGGATATTGTGATGTTTTTATCAGCTGTTTGGACTCTCATTCTGACGGCACCCATTCACTGCAGAGCATTGGTGAGCAAGTGATGTACAGAAATGCTACATAATCTGTGCTGCAGAGTGAACATGATGTTCACCACAATTTAATCTAAATTAAGAAAATAATGTTCTTAATCATCAATAACGTCATCATAAATGATCCAATCTTTAACATCCACAGCCTTGCAAATGCACAACCAGGATACACATCTAGTTTCCAAAGCAATCCGTCTGTGATGCACCGTAATCTGATAACATATGCAGCATTCCTCACAGAGATGAATGATGGAGCCGGCTGTATTGTATCAGGTTTATGGTGCTTGTCATTCCGGCGGCATCACTATTGTGGCATCGCAGCTGGACAAACAAATGATGCTCAATGGATGTTCTGTCTACTGCAATAAGATTTGATGATATAGAGAAGCACAGACAGCACTCAACTGAGTTTGAGAGCACAAAATGCAATAAAATTTCATTGAGGCTTGCTGACAACAGACTGACATATTTCTAGAATATGCTTTGCATAAACAGCCTGTCAATGGTGTTTTGTAATGAGAGAAAGTCTTGGACCTAACTTGAGAACTGGAAAGGAAAAGTTGAATAAAGTGCTCTGGGCGGTTGCTAGGCAGTTGCTAGTGTGCTCTGGGCGGTTGCTGGCAGTTGCTAGGCAGTTGCTAGTAACTAGGCAGCTTGCTAGGCAGGCTTGCTAGTTGCTAGGCAGTTGCTAGTGTGCTCTGGGCGGTTGCTAGGCAGTTGCTAGTGTGCTCTGGGCGGTTGCTAGGCAGTTGCTAGTGTGCTCTGGGCGGTTGCTAGGCAGTTGCTAGTGTGCTCTGGAAGGTAACTAGGCAGCTTCTAGGCAGTTGTAAAGTTGATCTGGGTGGTTTATTTTTACGGTCTCTCATTTTGAAGGCTGCACCCATCCTTGATGATGTATATGGGGCCGACAAATGTGACCTCTGGGGGTGCAGCCTTTGAAATGAGGCAGATTTTTAGTATTATTTCTACAGTATTTATTAATATTTTGATAGCTTTTATATTTTCAGTTTTTGTTTTATTTTTAGTTTCAGTTTTAGTAATTTTGTCATGTGCGTTTGTCAATTTTTTGTTTTTGAATTTTACTCTATTTTGATTTCAGTTTTAGTCGTTTTAGTAATTCAACTTATTTTATTAGCTGACATTTTATTTCAGATAGCTTTTTAATATTTTAAATAGGTTTTTAGTGTGCGAGTTTTTCATTTTGTTTATTTTTTTATTCAATATTTTGTTTTTATTTAATAAATAACTTATATTTGTATTTTTTATTTTAACTTAAGTTTTAGTAATTGTAAGTTTTTGTAATTTATACATATTTTTATTTCACTCTAATTTTTTTATTTCAGTTTTAAAGTTAGTAATTTTAGTACTTAATCTTTAGCCACAGTTTGTACAATAACAGTTGTTAGACTTGTCAAACCTTCATAATTAAGTACACAAAACTGTAATAGCATGCATCGTTCTCGAGCACGCCACAGTATTTTTACATCTAAATGAAGCACCCGAAGCACTGTACGTTTTCTTAATGCATCCAAGGAATTCTTGCTCTGTCATGCGGCCTGAGTTTTCTCCAGTCAAATATATAGCGCTAGCTGGCCAAAAGCTGCATCCCACTTTGCCAAAGGAGAGCTCTGCAGGCAGAAACAGGATGACTTGGACATCTGCCACAGCCCGGAAGACTCTACTGCTGCCTCAATAATAATAAATCTAATCATAGAGCCAGGCCGCTACACCCGTTTGACATTCATAAAACCCAGCTGACACTCTAAAGGACTCTATGGAGGTTATTACAGTGCCAATTTTCTAAAGCACCACGTGTTTATGTATACCTGGCAAAAACACAGATATGTAAAGGAATAAACCGATGCAGTAAATGGAATGAACTTTAGATCTACTATAGAGAGCATTAGTTTGGTTTCTTTCAAGCTGATTCTAGATATCAACATCGCACTAACACATGTACAAATCCCCGAGATGCATACACGTACTGTGTAACTTCAGGTTTGCAGTTTGTTTTTCCAGTCTGAAGGAATTCACAATCATGTGGAAAGAATCCAGGCGCAGCCGCTCTGGCCAAAGGCCTGACTTTATTTCATTGATTTTAGATGTTGATGGATTGGACTCCATCAAACCCATTTAATTAGTATTGAGGCTGCAAATGGAGATAGACTAAAGGGGGAGGGGGACTGAAATCATTCGGCTGATCTGTTTAAATATCATACAGCACGGCTAACCAGCACCGTCTAGAATTAGATAACGAAACTACATGAGTTTGTATCCTACTTCAGGGAGGAAACACAGCACAGTTCATTAGACAGTGACGGTGAGAGTCGGTCTGACAGTGTAAGATATGGTGACTGTGAACTGCGTCTATTATTATGAGGTTCTGGAGTGTGTGGACGGATTGCTCTGCTGGAGAGTGAGTTCTACAGCAAGTCCCATCAGTCTTTAATAATTTACATAGAGCACATTACGTTACATGCTGCTGGAGTCAGAGCAGGGCCAATGAGTTATTATATTTACTGCAGACAAGGAGCTTTAAAATATGCCATTCATTTGTCATCTGGTCGGTTTGCCCTAGAGTCAAACCAGAAGTATGCAAAATGGTAGGCTGCCATCTTTACGACACTCAGTTCTGGGACTGGATCTTTTGCCAGCTTTATAAAAAAGTGACAATTATTACTTGGTGAATGGTTATGAATTATAATCTCATAAATTAATATTTTATGCATTTAACAGTGATCAATGATGCACAATAAGTCAATAGTGTATATCCTTATATGTTATGTATTGTCTACTGATTAGTAAGGTGATAGCTGACATGTTACTGTCAGTGTATGTTACTTGCTGGTTAAATGTGTACAGTTCACAATAAAATAATCGTTGTTTTCGCTAAAGAGCACATAATATTTGTGGTGGGAGAAGCATGTCTTGTTGCTAAGCTGAAGACATCTGCTGGTTGAACACAAAATTAAAATAGTATTTAACTTTAGTAGTATTTTATCACTTTGTAGCCCTTATTTATTAAAGAATAATTTAAACTTTTAATAAAATTGTATTAATATAAATTGCTAATAAACTGACTGGTTCAAGGGTTCACTTGAAAGCAACTGCTCTACTATACTATCAAACCATTTCAGAACGTGTCTGTAACGAATCCATGTCTGTATTCACGAACTAGTCTCCATCGCGTGCTATATTTCGATCAGCTTCTAAATAATAGGCGCGTTCGACTTTAAGCGAGGCTGCAGAGTGGTCAGTGTAGGACATCAAAGTACCGCCAGAGCGATAAGAGAGTATACGGATCCCATGATTTCGAATGGCTCTCGCGGTACTTTGATGTCCTACACTGACCATTCTGTGCAGCAAGTCGAACTCACCTACTGATTTTTAGGGGTGTCCTCGACTAAGGATTTTCATAGTCGAATCGGAATTTTCGAACCTTGCCAATATTCGACTGATAGTCGAATATTGTCACATTGTTTTACCAGGGTTCTGTTGACGAACAAGCTCGAATCTCAGTCTTTAACATCAACGCGTATTTTGGAGCTGTAAGTAGGCCTTTTGTTTTTTTATGTCAGAACATAAAAATAATCCAGTAAATGATGCAAAACCAAATGGAATTTTTATAAGATGATATTTCAGTTCTGTTTACAAACTATATGTTTTTGTCATTAGATAACCAGCGATCATGATTGATCGATTCCTACAGACATTTTGTTTTCGCTGCACTTCACTATATATATATATATATATTATATATACAGTGACATTTCGAACTATTCGTGGGGGGGGGGGGGGGGGGGGGGTTGTGCGCTTGCGATGGACTTACAAAGATACATAACAGCTACAAGCATGCTCTACTTGCTTTATACAAGCACTATACAGCAATGACCTAACCATGTCTTAAACATTGGGGGGGGGGGGGGGGTGGGCGCAAG
Source organism: Ptychobarbus kaznakovi (assembly GCA_027422405.1). NCBI lineage: Eukaryota > Metazoa > Chordata > Actinopteri > Cypriniformes > Cyprinidae > Ptychobarbus > Ptychobarbus kaznakovi. Next base: position 1,631,092 of record CM049800.1, on the reverse strand, counting down.
AATTTTTTTATTATATATATTATAGTTGTTTTAAATCGATTTTTTTCTATAGATTCCGTTTTTTCCGTTTAAATTTTCTGGACTCCTTTTTTTAATGGTCAAATTGTATTAATCAAAAAGCATGTCTAATTAATTAAAATCATGAAATGTATACAATTTAACATTCATTTATTAAAAGTGTAACAAAAACGAAATGTTTCTCACCTTATGTTTTAGTATGTCTAATTATTTGAATGCATACAAACTATTTTTATTTACTCTTACAGTAGCCTTATAAAAAAAAATATCAGAAATTCTGTATTGTGTATTTAAATTTTACTGGTTATCAGATAAAATAATATTTTTTTGGGCAAATAAAGGGTATTTATTTTTCACCAGTAATAGTAGACGTGGTTTTGAAATAGAACTAAATTCACAGTTTGATTGTTTGTAGAGACTAACAGATGCAGATAATTAACACAGAATGAGATTCATCAGCGCAGCCGCGAGCGAGAACGCGTCCCCTGAGGTCCTCCGCATCTTTCGCGCTTCTCTCTGCAGCTCATTGATTGGTTACTGCGTCTCTCGCGCTCTCTCTCTCTCTCTCTGGCCCCGCCCTCTCGTGTTCTCCTCCCCTCTTCTCCTCTCACTCCAACCTGCCTGATTTTCACAGCTCAGCATTCTCCTTACAGCTAGTGTAGGTTTTTAAACGCAGGAGGGGTGGGATAGATTTCAGAGTGTGCCGTGAAAAAAATCCCTCCTCAGTGAGTCCTCACCCAATTGGAAATGGGAGGAGTTTTTATTGAGCCGTGACTGAACCAATGACAGCTCAGTGCCGGGAAATACAGCAGTGAAACACCAGGGGCTGTGGCGCTGAGCAACGATTGCAGTGTGTGAGACTAATAATGTGTGTGTGCATGAGAGCATCTCTGCATCTGTCCCGATCCGAGCTATTGTGTGTGTGCGCGTGCGTGTGTGTGTGCATGTGTGTGTGAGCGTAGAGGAAGACATCAGGGGTGTGTGTGTGTTTGCACAGGTCTGATATTTCCAACAAAATCAGAAGAGGATAAACCAAAAGCCCTGATTGTTGTCACTTTTCTTTCCCCCCCAAGCTCTCCAAGTGCCCTGCGCGCTCTGCGAAGTTTCTTTCCTCAACCCCCCTCTGCACCACCACCCTCCTCTTGGTGCAGTACATCTCCAGTGAGGATACACACGGTACAGAGGTAAGTACAGTATCCCCCTTTCATGATAAAGCATGCCTTTTATACAATGCATTTTAACATTTTAATGATTAAACAGGAGTCTAAATATAGTGGTTCAGTCATTATAATAATAAATCAGGGAGAGGCAGCATATGGCAGAGAGGAGAGAGGAAGATCTTTGTCAGCGCGTGGAACTTTCTCAGCGCGCAGGAGAGCGCGAGTGCGTAGCGTCCTAGTGCTGCAGTATCACATTACATAATAGTGGCCGATGTGCGTAGAATAAAACTTGTAATTTGTACACACAATATGCATCTCTTGATAACTCAGAGATGCGGTCTGACACGCCACTGCTGGCTTTGTAGATTGAGTATGCATGATCATAAAACACAACTACAGCTGTTTGTGCACTTTTTAATGTTGTTAAGTTTTTTGAATGGTTTATGTGCGCTGAAACACTACAGCGTTCTCTTGAGTTGTTTGAGTTGATAGTATGAGCTGTTTTGCGGACGGTTTAGGGTGTGCGTCCAGCGGAGAGCTCGTTACTGGCCGTGTGGATGCTGATCGTGCCATCTTTTTTGCTGATCAAGCTGTTCTGCCTACAACAGGCACAGATTTACTCGCCCTGTCTGCTGGCGAAGGATGTTATAAATCTGATTACATTGATGTTTAGGGGAAGTGAACTGCATCGTCTTGTTCTTCTCATTTAACGTTTTATTATGCATGTGAAATGAACTGCGTTGAGGTCAGTTGCAAAAGTCGAGCGTTAGAGCGTGTACCTGCACTTCTCAAAGACATCCCGGCAGGGCCAGGCCATTTCAGAGGTAATCTCATTGATTGCAGTAGAGTCCAGGTGAATAGCACTGGAGAAAGACAAATGCAGACAGATAGATGACTGGGAGGTGCCCTGGGCCGCAACTCTTCGGCTAAGTGCTTCGGGTCAGTCCTTGAGTGCGCCACACAATAACAGCACTCGTTTAGATTCAGAGTAGACCTCACTCTATACTCAAGCAGAGGTGAGACAGAGGAGGCATCGCCGCATTGGACACATTCACACACACGCGCTCACACACACACTGTTGTTTTTTATGGTTTATGGGGACTCTCCATAGGCGTAATGGTTTTTATACTGCACAAACCGTATTTTCTATCGCCCTACACCAACCCTACACCTAAACCCACCCCCTACAGGAAACTTTGTGCATTTTTACTTTCTCAAAAAACTAATTCTGTATGATTTATAAGCCTTTTGAATTATGGGGACACTGAAATGGTCCTCATAAATCACCTTCTCCTTGTAATACCTATGTCATACCCATGTCATTATACAAATTAGTGTCCTCATAAACAACACCACACACACACACACACACTTGTGTGAGGGTTATGTGTGGAGGCTGTTCAGTGGAGTGAATCCGTTTCCCCTTCCTGTAATAAATCATGCTCCCTTGCTGCTGTACAGGGGCCGGTAATATTTGAGGAAGAACATTGTCCCCTTTTTTGTTTTACAGTAATGTATAGGACTTGGGTAATAATGACGCAATATCAGGACTCATAACTCAACAGACTCCTAATGTGCCATTATTATAAAGAACATCTCGCTCGTCATGATCTTGGGGACGTTGCTTTTAGTTTATATTCTTGTATTTACTGATTTTTCTTATTTGGAGTATCAGAGACATACCCGAACCTCTTATTTTTCTATCTGTATCTCTCGCTCTCTAGAGTGCCGTGTGTTTTGAAAAGTGGATATCTGCTTGATGGTTCATGAAATTGAATGGTCTTTGCCTGCTGTAATCGTGTCATGCTGAAATTGGGATGCGTTCACAGAAAGCGTAAGGGTCTCCCTGTGGTTCTTCTAATCAACATGGTTGAAATTACCGTCGGCATGCTTTAAATGTGTTCTTTTCTTTCTTAATAAGCTGATATCATTACTTTCATAAAAGCCACAATAGGATATCGTTATTGCAGCAGGGTCAGCAGGTTGCATAGTTAAGATATAAACAGTACAGTTAGCTATATGTGTGTGTAAGTATAAACTTCTGAGAATGAATAAACATAGTGACAGGCTGATATATTGAATGTCAGATGATTTATTTGAGATTATGGGCATCGCCTGTTGTAGTTTCCCCTTGTGAAACTTTGTCCCCTTTCCTTCTTTTGTGCAGTTTGAGTAAATGTTGTGTAAAATAGGTGATCACTTTTATTTTTTTTTTATGCCCACCCTGTTCTCTAGATATTGAGACCAGCCTTTAAAAGGCCTGTATTGATGAAACACTATACAATCAAAATGGCCACGTAATATTTTTGTCCTAAGGCAGTGATTCTCAGGCAGTATATTTTCCAGGTTCAATATTAAAGAAGCAATTGATCTGTGGTCAGGGATGCTGCACTGAAGGAATCATGAGCAAGCTGTTCAATTGGTCATATTTGACCAAGCTTAAAAAGCCTTTCTAATAACGTTCTCCTATTTTTATCACTTCCGGTTGTCGTACAGCTGCATTTCAAACTGCGTAGTAAAGGTGTGGTAGTATCATGTTCTCGCTCTTCTCTCTCTCTACCTATCCATCCGTACCTTCTCTTTTTTTCACAGACGCAGCTTTGATTTAACAGCATCTTTGCTGTCACATCAATCACTCCTCTTGTAACTCTGAATGCTTAACGTGGGCAATGCAGAAATACAACTCCTCAGTCACGACAGCTGTTTCGGACACTACATATGTTCATTCACAATAACAAAAGAGAAGCTGTGTGGTTTGGATTTGTTTGATATACTAATGGATGTGATTGTCACTGCAGTGTTTAGTGAAAGCCAGAATATTAGTTGTTGGGATTTGATTCATTCCAGAGTCGACTCTTTTGAGACTCATTCAGTGACAGTTTCTGTCTTTTACGAATCATTTGCTTAAAAATGTATTCTGAAACACAGAGAATCATTCATGACCGAAACAAGTCGTATTATCCTTTTTAAAAATGTGCATGTTAGTGATCTACTAAGAGACACTAGAAGTGTTAAGCATTTTTTAAGCATGTAATTCAATAATAATTTTCACACTTTTAAAAATTGGGATAATTAAATCTTTAATAATGTGTCACTGCATGAAAGTCAACAACACTTATTCGTTCATATCGTAAATAGCACAACTGAATGCAGCGATCTCACCCTGTCCATCAGATTACTCCGATCAGCAACCGAGTTTGACGTGTTCGTGACAGCTCTATAACAGAGTATTTAATAAGGACAGCCAAGGTGCTGGGCTTTTAGATTTAGTGCCCTCAGGCTGTGAGATGTTACAGCATGCTGACTAAATCAGACGTGGAAGGTGTGTGTGTGTGTGTGTGTGTGTGGGAGTGCTAGAGAACAAGAAAGCACTTTTACAGTGCTATGATATTGACCCTTTGCTAAGCTCCGCCCCCTTTGGTTACCATCGCTCGCTCAGATAAGCCTTATAGAACTGGAATGAACTGTGAACAGTGTGATTTTCAGTCAAATGGGTAAATAAAGTGGTAAAATTGAGTAGATATGATTTTTTACATGGTCTGAAGTGAGAACATTTGTCTTGACAGAAAGTTAAATTACACAGTAAAATAGACTGAATCAGAATGGAAAAGAGAAAAGCCTCATTTGAAAGTGTTTATAATTGATAACATACTGTACGCAAAAATGAACTTCTATAAAATAAACAATAAAATGTACATTTCAAAAAAAATAAAAATACACAACCTTTTACCGTTTTCTTTGATCATTTCTTTCAAGTTCAATTTAAAGCTATTTAAACAGAACTTGCGCTGACTTTCATTAGAAAAGAGTTGGATAATTGAGATTGGTCAGTTACATTTCAAACGCGGGATTTAGAGAAGAATCTGTAAGATCGCTCTGTTTTCTTGACTTTTATTGGCTAAAAGTTGTCCCTTCATAATGATATGATTGCAGTTTTGTCAGTCAAACTGATGGACAGGCATTGACCTTTTTGCGTCTGTGGTTTTTGTAGTCAAAACAAAAGTAAAATCTATTATGATGGAAATAACTAGGCACTGGTGGCATTTGGCTTTATGCTAATTTGGGAATACTGTCTTTTGTGTGTTCGTGCATGAGGCAAATTATGTATGCATTCTTATAAAACGTCACATATTGTATTTGCAATAACATAATCTTGCAGCAAAAACCCGTCAGGTGAAGTAGTGGTGCTGTAAAACGAGGCGTGAATGTTATCAGATGGATGGGTGGATGACTGTCAGGACATGCACAGCGCCTCAGGCAATAACACTTAAAGTATGCAGACTGCAGAAATTGAAATACATGGCGCACAGCTACTGGTGTCTTTAAACTTGAAAAGAAAAAGAGATAAATGTGATAAATATGTCCTTAATTTTAAACCCCTGTTTTTCGAGACATCCACACACACTCATTAAACACACACTGCACACACACACGAGTATTGCTCAGAAATCTAAAGCACGGCTTCTATTCACACCACTTTAGTAACACTTACGCACCATGGTATGTGGCAGAAATGTGGGATATTCACACTGAATTTTATTACAGGAGTAAAGGTATATAATTATAATAAGTATGTGGGTTAAGCTATAGCATGTGTGCATTTAACTGAATCTTTTTAGAGTTTTCCATTGCTACCTAAAAAAGTGTTATATTTTTACCATGGTATGAGGTGCTATATGTGTGGATTTACCGTTTATCATGATTTAAATGTGTAATGTGTGATCAGAATAAAGTTTGCTTTATTTTGATATTGAACAAAAATGTACCTCTGTTTGCTAACTCAAGCTACTATCAAATGTGTATTTCTAAGAGACAAAAAAGTGATATTATTATTATTAATATTATCAGGAAACCCAAACCGGTTTCTTGATTTGAAACAATATCACTCATTAAAACATGCAGAAATTAAGAAATACATTTTTCTATTTAGATATTTATTTTGTAAAGGAAAATTAATGGTCTGGTTTCTTCAACTTTCACGTTGGAGCAAAAATCTGTCTTTAAACTTGAAAGAAAAAGATTTGACATTTATGGTGATAAGCCTTTATCGTCATCATCTGTTTTCAATGCAGCTAACCTCGCATCGCTTCATGTCATTTCCCCACTCATTAAACTATGACAGGTCCTTTACTGCAAAACGACGGTCATTGCGATACTGTAAGTGATGAAACAATGGCCACATGATTTTAACATGATTTTCATGTTATATTATCGGCTTTGAAAATATGTAAATGTGACTAGAAACCGGAAATGTAAAGCACCGTCCTAGTCAGGCGAGACTTCCGCATTCAGAAAAAGGTCTATAGTATTTTTAAACATTTTTAATTAGCTTTTAATTTATATTTTCAGTTTTCTTTTCATTTTTAAGTTTTAGTGCTTTTGTTAGTTTTTGTTTTTAAATATTATTAAAGGTGGGGTAATTGATTTCTGGTAGCCAATGTTGATATTTCAAATCACCAAAACAAACACGCCCCTACCCCAAAAGGGCCCCGCCCCTATTTTGATAGCTCCGCCCCACACATACGTACCCAACCCAGGCAACGATTAGTTCTGTGAAATAAAGCAAAACCAATGTTACTCACCTATCGAGAAGAACCAAAGCAACCTCGGCGTCCGATCACAGTCCTTCCCGCTCCTTGAGTTCTCTCCAGCGCTGGAAATCTGATCCGATATTTACACGGGTCCTACTTCTGGCCTCATCATAACACCGCGTCTAGACCAGACGTGAGCGGCGCGACAAAATACTATAGAATATATACTATATAACTTAATTATAATCAATGATGCTGTCTACACTGGATGGGACACGACAAATCCCGACAGTAAACTGCTGCCGCGTTCTATTTATGACGTATTGACACAAATTTAAAATGATTTCAATGGTCGCTTGGTCACGTTTTCCTCGTTTGTTTTTTAATCCTCCATCTCCATCTTTCTGTCGTCGCTCGGCTCGGCTAATGTCCGTCACGTGCACTGAGCGCTTCTCCTCCGCATCATGAGTAGACACGCCCCTAACTTCTGATTGGCTACAAGTTTGTTTTGGTACTCGGCCCGACTCAGTTTTCTAAACGTTTTTGAAAAATTATATACCCCACCTTAAATGTATTAGCTGTTTTTTTTATATTATTCAAACTATTTAGCTTACATTTTTTTCACTTCTAGTAATTTTAGTGCTTAAACTTATTTTTAATATCAATAGTTTACTTTTTTTTTTTTGCTCACTCTTAGGCCGTCCAAGACTTGATGAGATTGTTTCTTAATCAAACAGCTTTGGAGGAAATTTAGCTTTACATCACTTGCTCACCAATAGATCATCTGCTGTAAGTGGGTGCTGTCCAAACAGCTGATAAAAACATAATCCTTTTTCACTGTAGGGAAACTTTATTATGGATTATGAACTTGTATTTTGACCAGAAACAACGATTTAAAGTTAAAACATCTTGATGGATTTGTTTCTTACAAACACGCAGCTTTTGGCTTCTCTAGATGTTAATTGATGGACTGGAGTGGTGTGGATTATTGTGATGTTTTTATCAGCTGTTTGGACTCTCATTCTGACGGCACCCATTCACTGCAGAGCATCCATTGGTGAGCAAGTGATGCTACATTTCTCCAAATCTGTTCTGTTATTTACATCTCGTATGAGGGTGAGGGTGAGTTAGTTTTCAGCAAATTGTCATTTTTGGGTGAACTTTGGTTCCTTTAACAATAACAACACTATGTTTGGAACATGTAATCATGCAGATAAAACCAATCACTTTATGTAGAGTTCATGTAAACATTAAATACAAAATATTCATGATTTTATACTGAATTGTGACGATAGCTAATGTAAACGAACAGTTCTGATCCCAGCACAAGCTGATCAATACAAGTGCAGCTACTCCGTGCAGTCCCCAGAGACCCCTGAACGTCTCTGATAGACGAGTTATATTGTTTATGCACGTCACACCGAACTCCTCAATGCGTTGGTTGAACCTCTAATGGAAAAACTTCAGTTAAGTAGCGTAATTAAGCTCACGTAAGATGTGAAGCCAGAACTCTTTGCATGATAAGTGAGAGTCTTATCCTGGGATGAACAATATGTTGCACTTAATTAAAAACACTTTGTTATTCTCATTTCCTACTGCGACTTTATGCATTATTCAGTGATTATGATATAAAATAGTACATATAATTGCATAGACATACATTTGTTAAAGTGTGTGTTGTTTGTACTCCCTGCATTTCATTTTCATTATATGCAAGTTGGATTCACAATCTAAAATATTTCAATGTTACAACAACCTACATGCAGAGTGAAAGTGACGTCTGCTGCAGACAGGTTTAGCACTGCGCTTTGATTCGTCGTCCGATTTTATGTTGGCTCATTAATGAATGATCGATGATCCATACTGCTGCATGATCAAATTACGGACTAGAACCGCAGGCGGATAGAACAAGGTGCTGGAGAGAAGGAGATCATCACCATCATCTGGTGCTGTAATCGACCAATTGCACTGCTCTGCTGCCCCCTCCTGGTGCTCTGTCATTAGGGACCAATGATAGCAGAGCGGCCTGCAGTGGATGACACAGAAGTTGTAGTTTTACTTTATAAGGTCATGCTTGTGAAAGAAAAATCTGGTTTTAAATCTGTTGTTTAGAGAAATCACAAAAGAGAGTTGTTGCTGTCTAGCAGTGAGATTTAATTATTTCATCTAAACCCCTTTGATTTCAAAACAAATCGATTGGACATAAAACGGGTGGAATAATCCCACATACCTACATTAAATGAGGGTCCCAAGCTATGTCTAGAAAGCAGAATATCATCGAGACTATGATTTTGACCTGGAAGCAACCATACTGTTAAAAAAAGAAAAAAAATGTAATTTACCATAAAATACTGGCAAGCTGTGGTTGCCAGAACTTAACTGTAAAAAATACGGTAGCAACATTTTTTGATTTTACAGATTGCACTTAAACTCATGGTAAAAACTAAACAAATATATTTTGTTAACTGATATAAATGTTAAAATACTAACCTACTAGTACTAAAATCTGTTTCAGTGACGTCATGCATGCAAATACAAAACACCGTTTTTCACATACTTGACTAAAATAATTTAATAAAGATTAATTTAACAGCATGTAACAAACATAAAAAACCTATTGTAAATAACTATTAAGAACTACTAAGAATATATGAAGTTATGAAAAAACAAGAAATGTGAAGTGTCAGGGATTCTGGAAATGTCGGTTTTTCATTTTTCATTGTTAATTATTAGATGACTAAAAACTGCATTTAACAATATTTTACTGTAACATTACATGAAACGTCCCATTAAATATTTTTTTTCACCATAGAGTTGGGAATTCACCATTAAGCAATTAACAGTTTTTTACTGTAATAGAAACGATGGGGAAGAAAGCATCGCATTTCTGGAGAAAACACAACTCGATGCTGCCAGTCTTTGTCTTGTCCTCACTCAATTTAAAGTGCTCCCTCACAGCGGAGGTCTTCGGCATTTTTGTCTTCTCTTCCAGATGAACTGAATCATGACGTTCATGACATTCACTCATGGGCGATTCATATTCAAGCGCGAATGAGAACCGTTTCGTGGGGGATGCCAGGGGTTTGTAAAAAATTAGAGATCGACCGATATATCGGTTTACCGATATTTTTTTCCGATATTTAAGCATTTTACCATAATCTGATATCGGTTTTGTAAAAAAAAAAAAATATATATATTTTTTTTACATTTGTCATACACAATTATACAGAGTATAACCAGCAGTGAAATGTGTTCTCTGCATTTGACCCATCCAAGTACACACACACACCTGGAGCAGTGGACACACACACACACACACACACACACACACACACACCTGGAGCTGCACACACACACACACACACACACACACACCTTGGACACTGTTCACTCAGGAGAAGCTCCAGCACGGCCACCACATGTAACTTTATACAAGATTCACTCGTTTGAAACACGCTAAATTATATTAACATTTACTATAGAACCATTATTTCACCAATAAACATCTAAATAAATACATCTCTATCGAAATTAGTTATTTATTATCTCCGCAAGCGATCAACAAAGCATTTTAATAATTCTGATAAAACATGACAGTTAAGAAATGCAATAAAATACGATGTTTTGTTTGTTATAGCTTATTTCAATATTCCAGAGAATATTATTCCAGTGAATAACATTATTCTTGAATTATTCTTCACTCTTTAGTCTATTAAACAGCGTTTAAACCTAAAACTGTAGTTTAAAATGAAGTTGATATGACTTCTGTCCTTTATTTTCTCCATTTGAAAACATTAGACATTCTTTTGCTTATTGTTAATATCAGTGTTGCTGATGATGCTTTTTATAAATAAAATGTTTTTATTGTTGTAGTTGTTGTAATTTAACATGAAAGAGTGTTCATTTTCAACAGTTTTTTGTTGTGGTTAAGATGACTGAAAGGAGGAAAAACCAAAGCGAAGAATGGACTTACTTCACTCTGTTATTTATTTATTTATAATAACAGTAAATAAATATCGGTTCTGCATATCGGTTACATAAACATGCAAATAATTGGTATCGGTTATAAAAAAAAAATCAATATCGGTCGATCACTAGAAAAAAAAAAATAAATATATATATATATATATATGAATCTCAAAATTCAAAATCGAATGCCAACCCACCAAACGAATATTCAAATATTCTGGTTCAGCCCTAATAGCAATGCACTTCGCCAGAAAACTTCCTTAGAAGCAAAATCGTGACCAGTTTGTTGGGTACAAATGCAGTGGATTTGTAAATGAAGCACTGCAGGTTTATTTGCTGCTAAAGATAGAGAGCACAAATACCAGGTGGTTCGTCAATGTGCTTGTTTCTCTGTGGGTCGGACATTTTCTGGGGTACTCGCTCACACTGACCTAGATTTGGTTCAGTTGGATGTCTGTATCCGGTTCGGAGAAGAGAACATTTAGCTTTATCTGTCACCCACCTTTCTGAACTCCACCAGCCAACCGGACTATGTTTGGTGCCTGTGAGAGAAATGATAAGTGTTTCTCTCTTTGTGTTCAGATGCATGTGTGCTGGAGATCGTCTTGTTTCTTTGTGTGTGTCACTCAAACGGCTACGTTAGGACCCCATGGGGTCACTAATCAGTCTGTCACGTCTTCATGTTGTAGTTGATCAAATAAAGACAGCCATTGTTAAAAAGCGATTTAGTGCAGGCGATACAGATATTTAAAATACTTAGTGTGGAGATTACATGGACAATAATGTTGTGCTTTTGCGGTGCTTTAATAACTCATTAAATATGATTAGTAAATATAATAATAATTATTAGGGATGCACGATATTGGATTTTTGTCGATATGCCAATATTTTCTAATAATTTTGGCCGATACCGACATATTTCCTTTTTGTTTGGAAACAACACCAGTCTCTTCCTGTGCAGAAATTATAAGCTAAATATTTTTTATTTGGTTAGTTTTTAACAAGAACTTATTTGTTAGAATTAAATAAACCATAATGAAGGTTTTTTTGACAGCACATTGAATCTTTGTAAATTAAATTATAAATAAACTATATATCAATCGCTGCATTTTATCCCCAGAACATAACATTTAATTTTATTTATAAGATTTAACATTTGTAGATGGTCTAAACCAAAAGAGTTCTAAAAATATTTTAGAGCTTATGATTTGTTAATGTTTATATATATATACACATTAATTAATTAATAAATCAGTTTAAATACAATTATTTAATTTACAAGTGTCATGTTTGTGATTTTTTTTTCATGCAAGCTATAGCTTCTGACCAAAACATACTCATTATTTTACGACATCAATTACTGCTTTATTTAATCAGAAACACCGTCTAAATGCTATTTTACTTTTAATTTAATTAGAAGTAGGCCTACAGCGTCCCCGTGCCATTACTAGGGCCTTATGAAATCAGTTTATTTTTTTTCCAAATTCAGTTTTATTTTTTTCTAAATTAATTTTTTTCCATTTTTTATTTTTCTGGATTCAGTTTTTTTTAATATAGTCAAATTAAATTGTATTAATCAAAAGCATGTCTAATTAATTAAAATCATGAAACGTATACAATTCAACATTAATTTATTAAAAGAGTAACACAAATGACATGTTTAGGGCTGTATGAAATGTTTTATTATTTTCTCATCTTATGTTTTATTGTTACCAAATTTTGTGTTTTATTATGTCTAATTATTTGAATGCATACAAACAATTTGTATTCATTCTTACAGTAGCCTTATGAAATGTTTTTCCCCCTTTAAATAACAAATACTGAACATTGTGTTTCAGTCAAGCTTTAAATAGACGGTGCATATCTAGATACAATGAGATAAAATGATCATTATACACATTACATATTCTGTGATAATAAAGAAATACTAAAATCTCCCTTCTGTGCCTGTATCTCCAACACTTTTCATATGCAGGTCAAAGCGGCACATGTCACTTGTGTTGAAGGCCTGATGCGAGTCATGTGAAAGGGCCTTTAGAGAGCGTAGATGTGGGCCAGAGTTTCTGACTGGCCTAATTTGTTCGACCTTCGCGGGGAGAGAAAGGCACTGCGGAGGAGAGAACAGCTTGTTAAAGAGACCCGCTCCCTCACTGCGAGGCTGTGACTCCCCCCCGCAGGTGCTCGCTGTCTCTCACTACAGCGTAATCTGAATGTGTGCTGCTGCAGCTAATTTGCTCTTATGGCTTTACTAAAGGTCTGCTGCTGACTCACTAGTTCTCAGTATGTGCTGAAAAGCTTGATGACTGCCTGCTATCCTTGGGCTTTCCTAGTCTGAAACACTTAATGTTAAAATAAACACTTAATATTAAAAAAATTATCCTATTCAAGTTGAACGTGCAGAGGTTATTGTAGTTTAGTAAAACAAACTGAAACGAAAACCGTAGATCATTTTTGTTACTTTAAATAATGAAATGCAATTTAAAAAATTATAATTTTAAATTAAGTTTTACTCATATTAGGTATTAAAATAACTAAAACCAAAAATTTCATAAAAAAATATATTTACATTTAGTCCGCAGATGCTTTTATCCAAAGTGACTTAAAAATGATGACAATGGAAGCAATCAAAACTATGGGTGAATCCCAATTCTCTATTTTACCCCTTCCCCTTAGTTTTGCGCGTTCACGTGAGAGTAAGGGCTGTCTCAATTCTGGTTTTGATCGAGGAGTAGGGCTAAGGGGAAGGGTAGATATTTTCGCGAGCCTGAAACCAAGGGGTAAAACCAAGCTTAAATAATTTATTTTCGCGAGCTTACTTGAAACCACGCTAATGTTACATTTCTGATTTGCACAACAGTCCCGCATTTCTCTGACTAGATTAAAACATCACTAAAACCAACGCAATCGACATACAGACGCTTGCAGACGGAGAGTTTGTGATCAACACTTGTCTCCTCTGGTGACGTAGCAGCAGCTAGCGACGATGTATGATGACGTAACAGTAACCAAGTGGCGTCTCATTTCATAGGGGTATGTTTTCACCCCTAGCGCAGGACAAGGGCAAATAACAAAAACAATAAAATTGCTAAAACTTTAACTACAATTAAAATGAAAACTGATACAAACATTATTAAAAACAAAAACAAGTCAATGATAGTAGGGATGCTCCGATCAATCGGCATCGGCCGATAATCACATTTTATGTCTCGATCGTTACTCACTACATTTGGCCGATCTCGCGTACCGATCTCAATTTGATGACGTCAATGTGTGAGGACGTACACGATGTGTGGGGACATAAATGATTTGGCGCCGCAGTCAGGTCATCGCTGGTGTAGAAATGCTCTGACGTTTCGAGAAACAATGTCAAATTCTCTATTTGTGGTGTATGTTTTGCATGATGATATGATGAATGGATGGTTCATTTTTAACAGCAGATTCAGTGATGCTAGAGCTGATCTGCGCATCACTGCACATTACGGCTCCACGGGAACCGGAGCTGATCTCGGCCGCTCTAGTCAATGCTTGTGTTTATACCAGCCACGCCGCGGCATGTTTCTGAAGCGCCTGTCCGCACCGCTTGGCTAAAAATCTTTTGTGAGTTGGCACCGCGTCGAGGACGGAACAAAACCTCATCAGGAGTCATTAGGGGTAACGCTAACATAATACGCTGATCGTGGGCTGCTTTTAAATGAACATTAATTTATATAATAAAATATAATTGACCATAATTGCCTATTCAATAGCATTGACGCAGGCTTTACTCCTTTCAAACTTTATCTGGAATGTCACCGTTTCTGTTACTGCAACGTCACGATCAGACGAACACACACACAAATTAAATCGTCTGCCTGATGAACAATTTTTTTTTTTAAATGTAGTTAATAGTTGCATCATTTATGATTTATTTGATCCACCCACCCGTAAATAATCAGAATGCACTGTTTTATTACCCGACCCGCGGATTATCCACAGCGCACTATGATCGAACTATTCCCTTTTGTTCTTTCAGTAGTTTAAATGTTTCTATTTGTTTTTTATTGGACAGTAATAAACCTTATGTGTTACATCAGACTTCTCCATGTTGGAGTTTAAATGTTTCTATTTATTTTGTCCTCAATCTAGCATTGAACAATGCTAAATTAAACCTAATGAGTTGCATCAAACTACTCCAATTAGTTATTTTAGGAGTTTAAATGTTTTTTTTGTTATTATTATAATTTTGTCCTGCTAAGACTTCTTTGGACAATGTTTAAGTTACATCAGACTTCTCAATTGTAGGAGATTAAATGTTAATTTATTTGGTCTTCCACAGTTTACTATTGGATAATGTTTAAATAACCCTTGTGGGTTGCATCAGATTGCTCCATTTAGTTTTTTATTATTATTAAACCTTTATTTAACCAGGAATGAAAAACTCCTGAGATTTAAAATCTCATTTACAAGAGGGTCCTGGCCAAGATAGGCAGCACATTTAGTTACACATACAACAAAATACATTAGTTTACGTTCACAATTCACTCAAAACATTTACAACCAGGTGACTCTACAACTAGATCCTTTAAAATACATCCAAAATCATTTAGTGATACCAACTCTTTTAAGCATATCTTATCTTGTAATTGATTCCAATCAAATGGAGCGGCATAACTGAATGCCCGTTCGTGTACCCATATTAGTACGAACTTTAGGGATGCTTAAGAGATAATAGTCCTGTGAGCGAAGCCCATACTTCTAATACACCTTTTTGAAAAGATATTCTGCTGTAAATATGAGGGAAGTAAACCTAAAATGACTTTATATATAAATAAGTACCAATGCTTAAGTCTACGGGATGACAATGCCGTGTTCTGTCGATTTGTGCTACCCTGTCAGATTTTGCTACCTCCCATTAAAACAGTGGGTAGTACAATTCGACAACGAAAACTTCTACCTGTAAAATTATGTTGTATTAATGTGTACACCTAGCACGACCCTAAACCTACCCTTACAGTAATGCAGATACAATTACGTGTTATATTCGCGGTTGTGGATAGAAGGGATTCAGCTACCGGAAACCAACAATAAATATTTGTTCTACCTATTAGATTGTGTTTTATTAACGTCCACACCTACCCCAACCCCAAACCTACCCCCTACAGTAATGCAGATACATTAAATATTGTTCATAAGCGTGAGAAAAAGGATGCAATATTGATGTAAGCCGAGGTAGGAAAATCTGACGGGTAGGATAAAATGTCAGGACACCGGCCATCCAACCCAAGAGTACAAAAAACAATGATGAGTAAGGGCTTTTGAATTTGTGATGAACCTTAATGCTCCATGATAAACTGAATCCAACGCTTAGGTGCCTGCATATATATGATATCACAGTAATCCAACACTGACAAAAATGTATTTATATTTGTCTTATATTGTCAGGGTTGGGATGAAGGGATGAGGCGAGGACTCACTGATGCAGGAGAATGGGCTTTATTTAATAAAAAAATAAACAAAACTGCAACAAACAAAAACTAGCCCGTAGGGGAAAACAGGACAAGGCAAGGCAGGAACAGGAAATATTCGACGCAACCAGGGTTGATACAATGACGAACTGGCACAGGACTTCTTCTTCATTAAGGTTTAACGACGGCTTGCATCTAAGAGCATTGCATTACCGCCATCTTCTGGATTATTCGTCTGCAATGTTACTCCAGCTTGTTTTCCGCTCTCATATTCGGTTCATCAAGCCTGTTCTAATTAAGAAATTGCTAATGTTTTTCCTGCCTTGCCTAATTACACCATTTTGGAGTATATCTTTTATACCTGCTCCTGCCAACCAATCTCTTACTTCCATCATAATTCTCCTCTGTTCTTCATACCTTCTGCAATTTAAAAGTATGTTTCCCTATAATGTAGTATTTAAATGACTGTGCCCTATTCTGAGTCTTGTCATCACTATTTCTTCTCTCCTAGTCCCTCCCCAGTTCCTCAATGTATCAACTTTATTTTGAACGGCATACAAATGTCTTCCTTTAGCTTCCCTGTCCCACTTACGTTGCCATTCTCTAACTGCTTCTTTCCAAACAATATTCTTCCCTTCAGATGTTGAAATTTTTATATTTACAATATTCTCTTTTTTAATTGTTTGTTTAGCTAATTTATCCACTCTCTCATTGCCCAAAATGCCTACATGAGCTGGGTCCAAATCAGTTGAATCTCACTACATTTCTCCTGGCACAGGATTGCAAACACAAGGAGATTATAAAGGGAGCAAATGAGGAGGGTAACGAGGGAAGACAGGTGGGGTAAATTAACCAATAATCAGGTAACAAGATGGGTGGGGTCAAGACAATTGACACGAGAGCACATGGCACACAGAAAACTAAGACACAAGCACATGGCCAGCAAACAAATCACCAGCCATGTGCAAAACAGAACACGAACACACAGCTAATGAGAAAACTCATACGCCACGTGTTCACACAAGACATTAAAAAACATGAATGCACGCAGCCGATAAAACACGAACTGCGTGCAACACCACAAAACACAACACACGTGGACAGAAGAGCACGCGGCTGAGCGAACTCGAAACCACATGCTCCCAAACCGAGACAGAACATGGAGCGCGAGTGTCCAAACCCCCGACACGAACCGAAACTCAAGACATGAGTGCTTGACACGCTCCAACACGAAACAAGACACGTAGACGAGAGAGCGCACGCTCGAGCACACTCGAAGCCGCACACTCACACTAAAACATAACATGACGGGAGTGTCAGGGCTCTGTCACAAAACCATGAATGACACCAGAACAAAGTGACAGAACCCTGACATATATTAATTATCCTGATATACATAATGTTATGCATAAACCCCATTTTAAAGGCATATTGATTATAACATCATTACATATAAAAGCTTGAAGCATCAGAATCGGTATCGGCCGATCACCACGACAAGAAATCGGTACTCGGTATCGGCTGCAAAAATCCTGATCGGAGCATCCCTAAATCATAGTATTAGTAAGCCAATGTTTGTTTGAACTAAATCTTTCAAATGTACCTTTAAATTAAACCACATCTCTTTCAAATGTACTATTCAACTTTCAAATGCTAAACAACAAATGGTATTCATGATTTAGTGTACCAACTGATTTGTGTTTTTATAACTCAAATATATTTAAAACATAAAATAATGTTATGAAAACAAATGTTAATTTCTTCATTTGAAGCATTTCTCAGCAATTCATCTGATATAATTGATATAATAATTAATAATTAATTGATTGGTGTGTGTGGTGTGTGTGTGTGTGTGTGTGTGTGTGTGTGTGTGTGGTGTGTGTGTGTGTGTGTGTGTGTGTGTGTGTGTGTGTGTGTGTGTGTGTGTGTGTGTGTGTGTGTGTGTGTGTGTGTGTGTGTGTGTGTGTGTGTGTGTGTGTGTGTGTGTGTGTGTGTGTGTGTGTGTGTGTGTGTGTGTGTGTGTGTTTGACTCGTTTCTTAAAGGGAAAGTTCATTCCAAAATACTAATGCTATCATTTACTCACTTAACTCAAACCTGTTTGAATCTCTTTATTCTGTAGAAAACAAAGAGAGATTCAGACTATCACACCAGTGTTATTTTACTAGTATTTTAGTATTGTTTATGTGCTGTAGTATTATTCATATTTTCTATTAGCTTTCATTTTTATACTTTCAGTATTTATTTTAATTGTAGTTCAAGTTTTGTGCTTTTTGTGCATTTTATTAGTATTTGTTTAATTTTAAATATTAAATTTTAACTGTATTTCAGTATAAATGTATCTTTAAATTAAACTAAATATATTTCATATGTATCTTTCACTATTCAAAAGTAGCCATGTTTTGTGAATCAACATTAATCTATAACATAAAATATACAGAAAATTAATAAATGGTTTGATATATATGATACACACACATACACAGTTTTAGTTTACAATAACAACAATATATTATGGAAGCCCATTTCTGCCATGGAATAATAAAGTTTATATCTCAAAATTCTGACTTTTTTGGAGAAATAAGTTAGAAGTGCAAGATATAAGCTTGAAATAAAAATTAAGATTGTGAATTTGTAACTAAAAGGTTGCAGATATCTCTTTTTTTCTTTTCTGTGGTGGAAATGTGCTTCCATACAGTATCATATGGCTTTAAAAGACCTGCTTGAGCTACTTTTATGGTACTTTTTAGTTCTTTCTGAAGGTTTAAAACTTAATTTACCATTCATTGTAATTGGACAGCAACCAGCAAAGTCAAATTTAGAGTTTCTTTTGTGTTTTGCAGAAAAAAGTAAGTCATAAAGGTTTGGAAAGAAATGAGGGGGAATAAATGATGACATGATTTTCATTAATGTCTGTACTATCCCATTAAATTTCAGGCTTACTGTGATGCTATCACATACACATTTTAACGCTGGCCCAAAAGAATGATGCACACGTTACCGTTCCCCGAAGGCATATCTGTTTCCTTCAGCGGGTCTGCAGTCTTCTTAGACATTGATTTCGTTCTCAATCAGAATAACTGCACAGTGGGTCTGCAAAAACAACTGGCCAGACGTGTGTTGAGTGTTTATGAAAGGATCCAATCTGGAATGCCTTCATTTGTCCAATCATTTATAGCAAAGATTATTGTTTACTAGCATTTTTTCACGTTTAGCTTCGGCCAGTAAGTAACCACCGAGCAATCATCTGCCAATGCACTCTCTCAAAGTATAAGCCTCATAAAATAACAATCCCTGTGAAAGTCAACACGACTGACCTGTTCAAATCTTGGAACTTTACATTTTATTAGGGGCACGGTACACAGATGCCACGGTTCGATACGTACCTCGGTTCGGGGGTCACGGTTCGATATGATTTCGGTACAACAGAATAAAAAAGGACTCTACTATGCTCTGTTTCTTTTCATTTATTTTGAACAGACAGTCGTGCAAATTACGATTTTTTTTTCACCTAGATGTGAAAATACTAATTATTAATTAATACTAATACTATTATTACATTGTTATATTATATATCAAATCGGTTTTGTTTTCATTGTGAGTGTACACAAATAAAATCAGACGTTTATCCAGTGATTATTAATAAGACAATAAGTGTTTAAGGTTGATTCTGCTGGCATAAGGAAAGAGTTGAAGTGATCGCGCCGGAGCACACACACAACACACACTTTTTTTTAATTAATTGTATATATTGAACAATTAACATTCAAAATGATTACAATATGTTACAAACATGATCATGTTTCCTAGCACACACACAAAACACCTCAGTTCCAGCATTGCTAAAGTTTTGCTAAAGGCTACTTTATCAAAATAAAATACAAACATCAGCGCACTCTGTGTCACTGTTAGAACGCGAATGAAGCAACTTAAAAGCAATAAAGCCTATCATTTACATAATAAATAATAGTTAAGCATTCAGATAAGATACATCACAGATATGGAAATATTATGGAATATTAATATTTGTGCCAAATGAGAGAGGTGGGATACACGAGCACAAAGCTCCATTCAATAGAGTCTGGCTGCAGACCTGCACTTGCACGCTCAGACGCTTGCGCTTCAGCGAGTGACGTCACTTGCAGTCTTTTTTAATTGTATTGTGTTCTATTTATGGATTATTTTTAGTTTGAATCTCTCATCATTTTACAACCGTAGCCAGGTGGTGAAGACGAGAAAAATAAACTAAAATACAATGTCACTTGCGATCGCTGCTTGCCTGCGACGTCACTTGCATTCGACACGAATCGTGCGTTGCCAATGGAGACAAGACGCTGTGGTGGTTAAACGAGTAAAACTAATTTAGTCCGATAACGAACGTCCTGCAAGTCATCTGTAGGAGAAAAAGACAAGACCTGCAAATCCGTGGCTACAGAACAGCAGAATATAAACGCAATGCGCAGTTAAGTGTTTTCCTTCCGTAGAAAAACATAATGTCATTTGAAAGTCTTTTCCTTTTAATTTTATTCAAAAAAAAAAAACATCCCAACATTTCCGGAATTCTGTTGTACATATTATTAGATGTGTTTAGAGCCTCCGTGCGTTATCAGAATATCACCAGAGAGTAGCAGAGTTCCTTCACCTCTCATTTTATACAGATTTGCATGACGTACGGTGTTGGATGTGGAAATTACAGTTCAGTATTTGCATATCATGCCGCTTCTTTGAGTTTTGACTGCTTGTAATGCTCAAATTCTGAGAGCATGTTTTTGTACCGCTCTTTGTTTAACAAAGCATGTCATTAAATCTTCTGTATTGATTTACATAATTAAGCAATGGATGACTGTTTAAGTTGAATGCGTCACAAGTAAAATATTTAGCTGTTTTCATAATACAAAGCAGCTTCACAGATAAGTCTGCTTCAATACAGCCATGAACAGGTGAAAAGAAGAAACCCAACTCGTTATAGACAAGTCATTTCATTATAAACATGTTTGCATCTCAAAAGGTATTTATTAAAGTATATTTATCAGCCGTGTTTTGATATTTCCTGATTTGCTCTGTAATGCATCTTTAGGCTGAAGAGTAATTAAAATAGAAAGCCCAATTATTGATCATGTGGTTAATTAGAGCAAATGGGCTCAGGCCAATCTGTCACATTCTGATGAAGAGTGTGTGATTATTACACAGCGAGGTGAACGCGTTTGAGCTTTGACATAATTAATAATCATACACCCCATTATCAAAAGGCAGGAATAATATATATGCTAGTATTTTGCTTAAATAAAATGTTTTGAAAACTATGCTCAATACTGTGATTAAAAAAGAAAGGCTTTTTATCTGATGAGAATCACATTTGATAATTGGAATTATGAAAATGTGTTTAAATTTTGCATTTGTGTGTGTGACTAATAGACTTTTATAACGAAATGTTTAAATGAGTATAAACAGATTTATTAGATTATTAATGGTGAATTGATATCTGTAACCTGATCAGTTTTATAAGATTGAATCTATGTTTTAACAGCTAATCTATGAATTGAACCCTGCCATGAAACAGGATCATCCTGTGGCTGGATTTCAAGTGGAGTGGAGGCTTATCGAATCTAACTGCTTTAAGAAACAATGCCTGGTTGTGATGCTAAAGCCAGGTATTCTCTCGATAAAAGCAGCACTCTTGTGGCCGAGAGTGAATGAAGCTCTTTAGCTTTTCATACAGATTCAATTATAGTTCTGAGTAATAAAATGTCATGCAAACCCTCTGATGCTGGCTCATAATGGAACCTGTATTTGACATCCATTTATTCAGAGGGCATGTGATGCTACTTTGGTACAAGCACACCATATTGAGGTGTGAAATTAATTACATGAATACTAATACTAGGAAATGACCTCAGAGAGTGTGGCAGATCTGTTATTGATTTTAAAGTAATGGATATTATAAGAGGGCACTGCTCGAAGACTTGCAGCTTGGAAACTTGTGCAGAAAACTAGAAGGACATTTTGTTTCTTTATACATCATATTCCATTGATATGCTAGCGTACTAATATTAACTTTAAGCATATATGTACAGATTTAAAAATATTTTTATTTTCGTGAAAACAGACCCAACTTCCTGTTTTAAAAGGAAGTATATTCCATCTGTGCTTTTCCAGTGATAGCATGCTGCTACACCTGACAGACTGCTGCTTACCTAGCTGACTGTGTTAATGAACCGTGTGTGTGTGTGTGTGTGTGCGTGCGTGCGTGCGTGCGTGCGTGTGTGTGTGCGTGTGTGTGTGTGTGTGTGTGTGTGTGTGTGTGTGTGTGTGTGTGTGTGTGTGTGTGTGTGTGTGTGTGTGTGTGTGTGTGTGTGTGTGTGTGTGTGTGTGTGTGTGTGTGTGTGTTGTGTGTGTGTGTGTGTGTGTGTGTGTGTGTGTGTGTGTGTGTGTGTGTGTGCGTGCGTGTGTGTGTGTGTGTGTGTGTGTGAATGATTGAATGAATCCCTCCGCTCAATGCGCCCTCTAGCTTTATATTTCCGGTTAAACCCCTGCATTGCAGCATTACTTGCAGAGAGAGAGAGAGAGAGCATGAGAGAGAGAGAGAGAGAGAGAGAGAGAGAGAGGAGAGAGAGAGAGAGAGAGAGAGAGAGAGAGAGAGAGAGAGCAGAGAGAGGAGAGAGAGAGAGAGAGAGAGAGAGAGAGAGAGAGAGAGAGAGAGAGAGAGAGAGAGAGAGCATGAGAGTGGGAAACCTGGTCCAAATCGCACCAGAGAGAAGCCCTTACTCTACTGAAGTTATGTGCCATTCAGAATTGTGTTGAGAATTGGCTTTTTAAACCCAGTTTGGTTTCTGAATTTGAATTTAACTGAGGAGTCAAGTAAGATGTGGAACTATCATTTGAATCTGAATATAAGGAAATAGAATTAAACTGCTGTAGGTTTCTCTTTTAATAACACATTTTATTTTCTGTATGAATTATCCATGAGATAATATTAGTAATCAGTTTTTAAAATGCCACCTACAGAAATTTGTGTACACTTTATTATAATTTAATAGATTTTTTATATTTTAATAAACATTTATTTATTTTTATAGGTGTTTATTTAGAATATATGTTGTATTAAAAGTAATTTTACATATGGGAAGAAATATTTTGTTGTTTATTTTATTAATTAATTGAATCTGAAAACAACGTGGTGGACATTTTGTAGCAAAATTCAGTTGTGTTGATAGCTGTTTTGATGGATTTAACAGTATTCGATGTAGTTTGGTAGAAGTGTGCAGTATGTAAATGAGTGTATTCTATATACCAGGGAATGAATAGTTTAATTAGTCAAACTTAATGATTATTTGTGTTTCTTGTGTTGGACTATCGAAGTTGCTCTGGTCTGACTGTGCGCTGAATTTCTTTGAATTGTAATTCAGTCCATTCCTCTTCCTGTCAGCATTTCCAATTCCAGTTAAACATCTAGTGGCTTCATGCAAATAAAACCTCAAATTCACCCTCATGAACTAAACGAGGGCCTGATCTTAATTTCTGAGCTCTGAGTAAATTCAGCATACCTCTTTAACCTCCATGTCAGGCGGTTTGTTTTAGACTCCTGCACAAACGCAGTAGTTTTTAGACCCTTGTTTGAGGCGGCGTTAAATATCCAAACCTTTTCTAGGCTGAGTGAACTTATGTGTTTTTTTAATACAATGAATATGTATGGGCAGCTGCTTACATGCTGGTTTGCGAGTGTGTATGAATAGACTTCAGGACGATCAATAATTCAGTGCACCCCCTGCTGTCCCAGTTACTTTTACAGTGACCTCTCCCCACGACATCTTTATGTATGTATCACACTGCGCCCTAACAACCCTATGATTCACATGCAACGTCACATTCATACGTATGCAATAATGTGAGCACAAACTATTCTAGCCAAACACGGTTGTCTTCTGAAATGGGAATGCTCTCAGTCTCTAGGTATACTCGTTTTCTCTACTGACTCTACTGTCATGGCTGACTGTCAGCATGTTAGCTAGTTATACCTGAATATAAGCTGTGCTTGGATAACAATACATCTGTTTTAAAGGAATAGTTCACCCAAAAACAAAAACTAAATGTAGAAGAGTTTCTTCATGAGAGCAGATTTGGAGAAATGTAGCATTGCCTTGAATGGATGCTGTCACAATGAGCGGATAAAAACATCATAATTATCCACACCACTCCTGGCCATCAATTATCATCTCCTGAAGACAAAAGCTACATGTTTGTAAGAGACAAATCCATCACTAAGAGGTTTTCACTTTAAACCTTCTGGCTAAAATACCAGTCCATAATCCATAATATCATCTTCTCCAGTGATAAATCCATCCATTGTGCTCTCGCATCAAATACATGTTTGTTTTGAACTGTTCTGGTTTGTAGATGGTGCTTGATCTGTGCATACTTCTCTCCTGATTTAGAAGATTTCTTTCACTGGAGAAGACAGCATTATGGATGGAGTATTGGGGTTTTCACCATATTAACACAAGAATACATTAAATATGTAAAACATTGCCATCTGCATACTTAGTATATGTGTTTGCACTTATATGAGATACTACATGTGCAGCATCTGTCTAAACACTAAAATAAGTACAGAACTGTACAGAATATCTAATGTGTCCCGTGGGCCTGAAGCAATGCTCAATGTTTTATTAGTGCTGGTTGAGGCGAGCATCACTTTTATAACTGATCATATGTGAGGGTTATGGATTTGAACAAACCCCTAACGATAAGTTTTACAGTTTTGTGTGTTGGTATTAGTTTTTCTGCAGTGTAAAATTCTTATGATGCACCTTTGCCTCATATTTGTGTACTTGATGAAACGCAGGTAGATACTGTTTAAACTGGGTTTTCGTGGTATAATCACTGGGAAATTCACTGCCTAAGGGCTTCTGAGCGAAGCAAGTGATATCAATTAATCCAGCTGGACTGAATGTAATTGCCTTGTGAGTTTAATGAATGAAAAGCATATTGTTTCCGCGTTCCTTATGAGTTTGGATGTTTTGATTCTGGAATAATTTGAAGTTTTGTGCACACTCACTCACACAAAATGTGTGTTGTATTAGTTGTTTTTACTAATTAAATATAATGCAATATTTAATATTAATTTAATATGTAAATTTTATGCAGTATTAAATAATATTTTAATTAATATGCATGCCTGCAGAATTTTAGTGTCCTTTATTCAAAAAGTTCTCACCATATTTAAATCTATTCCACAGAATTCTGCTGATTTTTACCTTCAAAACTATTAAAATGTAAAAAAAAAAAAGTGCAGATTACATTTGGGATTGGTGATATGTTATATTTAAAGTGCCCCTATTATGCCTTTTCGAATATTACCTTTCGTGCAGTGTGTCATGTAGCAGTATGTGAACATAAACTATCTGCAAAGTTGTGAAGCCGAAAGTGCACGATAAATAAAGTTATTGTCTATCAAAAAAAGAGTCGGCTCCCAATCGCCTAAACGACGTTTTTAGGAATTTGAATCTTATTCTGTTACGGCTGTACGTCACGAAGTAACACATTTGCATAATGTCTGCCCATGACTGTCATTAGCGCTGTACGCGGTAGACCAATCACAAAGTACTGCACCATCTGACCAATCACAGCAGCGAGGGCTCACGGAAAGGCGGGGCTTAGAGAGACTGATTCGCACGAGTCGTTTAGAATCATTTAGAAATTAGGTAAAACTAAAGCTATTTTTTGAGAAAACTAAACTGTTTTTTGACCTTGTATGCATGTAAATCTGCTTAAGGACACCCATAGAACAATATTAGCAACCTTAGAAATGGCATAATAGGAGCACTTTAAATAAAAACAGAAGGAAGTGAAGTGAGAACATGAGATTTGCTGCAGTTTGTGTCTCCTATGTTGTCATGCCGTAATTAGGAAACATCCCATTCAACATGGCAGACTTCATGGGGCATCTCAGTCATTCTTCCCCAGCTCGTGTCTGATTGGACCAGTAATGCACACATGACCCAAACGCCCCAGCGCAGCTGTAAATCCACCCGGCTCGGGATAGCCATTCGGTTTCAGTGTATAAATCATGTAACAATCAGTGAAAGAGGTTCTGTCGCAGTGACAATGTTTTTTTTTTTGTCTTGGTGAATGGAAATGTGGTTGTGTTGAGTAACCCATGAGAGCAGAAGAATCTGGTTCGTTATCATGTGTAAGTTCAGTTAACTACATTAGACCTGTACTGCACAGATTACTTCTTACATAATTATGCCATTTGTCCACCACAGTGTGTGCAAAAATGAGAAAGGGTTTCGAATCTGATATAACTGTATTCTATCAGAATAAGTGCCGAGTCATTTCACGACCAAATAACTGGACGCTGGTCAACTGTATGATGTAATTATAACTCATCATCTTGAATGGAAACAATTAAAGATTACACTTGAATCTGTGACACTTACTGTTAATTCATGAAATCTTCCTAATCACACACTTCTCTAGAGCTAAAATTGGGACATTTTCTACAATTTTGGGTTAAAATGGACTGGGACATTTTCTACTTAGGATGGATGTAGGTTAATTTTGGGTTAATTAGGCTGATGATGATGTCTATAGTGATAATTGAGGGTTATTGTATTTCCTGATATTTAATAGCCTTCACTAACCGTTGAGTAAATCTTCGTGGATTTAATATTGACTCACTCAAACTGGTGATTCAGCTTTAGTGCACATGCATCGGGTTTCATAGAAAAAGCAGTACCTGGAAGTGCAGCTCCGTTTCATGGGTTAACACCTCTGGATTGGGGATGACAGACCCCATCTGGCAGGGGCCGGCTGGGCTGTGTTATTAATGCATGGACCCAGGCCACCTCTGCACTTATTAGATGCACACTAGAGTATTCACGCAGAGAGGATTTCCCTAAAATCAACAGACAGAGCTTTCATTATTATATGTTCAGTTTGATATGCCATTTATTAATCTGCTAGCATTTGCAGTTTTTGATACCAGCTTGGCCTTGAAAGGTCGTGACTAGTTTGTTTAATTTTACCAATTTTGTGTGCACCTCATATATAATTTTAAATATTATGCACAGATGTTGGAATCAGTGATAATCTAGAGAACAAAGTGAGTCTGTATTGTTTACATTGTTTTTTTATCAACTGCTGCATTCATTAATAATGCATTTTTTAGTTATTTTATGTTTTCCGTTTCAGTTTATATTTTATGTGCTTTTATAAATGTATATATATGTATATCTCTGTATAGCTTCAGTTTTTATTTGTTTTCATTTTGAATTCAAGTTATTTTATGTTTTCGTTTCAGTTTATATTTTATGTTTTTTGTTTATGATTTAATTAGTTTTTAGTTTTCAGTTTTAGTAATTTTAGTACTTAAACTTTATATTATTTCAGTTTTCATTTCTGGTGATTTTCAGCCTTCTTTCATGTTGTTTTTTGCATTACATTAGCAGTCGGGTTTCACTTGAAGAGGAAAAGTTCAGTGATTTTGAGTCTCCTGTGGAAGTGATTCAGCTTCTGGAGGGGATGTAGATTCGTAATAGTTGGAAGTCCGGATGGAGGGGATGTAGATTCGTAATAGTGAGTGGAAGTAGGAGGGCTTCGGTGAACGAGAATGTTCTGGAGGATGTAGATTCGATAGTGAGTGGAGTAGAGGGGCTTCAGAGGCGGGCTTCTGGAGGGATGTAGATTCGTAATAGTGAGTGAAGTAGGAGGGGCTTCTGGAGGGGATGTAGAGGGGCTTCTGGAGGGGATGTAGATTCGTAATAGTGAGTGGAAGTAGGGGGCTTCGTAATAGTGAGTGGAAGTAGGCGGGGCTTCGTAATAGTGAGTGGAAGTAGGCGGGGCTTCTGGAGGGGATGTAGATTTGTAATAGTGAGTGGAAGTAGGAGGGGCTTCTGGAGGGGATGTAGATTCGTAATAGTGAGTGGAAGAGGCGGGGCTTCGTAATAGTGAGTGGAAGTAGGAGGGGCTTCTGGAGGGATGTAGATTCGTAATAGTGAGTGGAAGTAGGCGGGCGAGCTGGAGGGATGTAGATTCGTAATAGTGAGTGGAAGTAGGCGGGGCTTCTGGAGGGGATGTAGATTCGTAATAGTGAGTGGAAGTAACATGGGCTCTTTTGGGCTCGTTGAAGAGTCGTGCCGCTGCATTCTGAAGTGTCTGGTCCAGCCAGAAGAGCATTGCATTCCAGTCTAGAAATGACTTGGAGGGCCTGGACAAGAGTTGTGCAGATGTGGGTCTGATCTTTCTGATGTTGTGAAACCAGTCGTGCCGCTGCATCTGAGCAGTCTTTGCAATGTGCTCTTTGAAGGTCTAGAAGAGTCATCAAAGATTACACCAAGATTAGTCCAGTGAAGCTTGATGGGGTAATTGTTGATGAATGACAAGGCCTGGACAAGAAGGTGTGCAGCATGCTCTGTCAGAAAGGGCCTGATCTTGTCTGATGTTGTGGAGTGCAAACCTGCAAGATGCAGTCTTTGCAATGTGCTCTTTGAATCATGTCATCCGCCAAGCAGCCTGAGATTTCCGTGCAGCTGATGGGGTAATTGTTACCGTTGAACCTAACTGATCATCGTGAAGTCGAATGAGAGATAGAGCTGTGTGTCATCAGCGTAGCAATGGAGTAGGAGAAGCTCATGTGCCTGTATGATGGGACCCAGTGATGTAGTGTATGTGGAGAAGAGGAGGGGTCCAAGAACCGAGACCCCTGGGGAACCCGGTGACCAATTGATGTGCTTTGGATACCTCCCCTCCCCAGGCCACCTTGAAAGACCGACCAGTGAGATAGGATTCAAACCAGCGAGCTGTGTGTGGAATCCCAGTGATGTCCAGTGGAGAGGGTGGACAGGAGGATGTGCCTGATGATGACAGTGATGTAGTGTATGTGGAGAAGAGGAGGGGTCAAAAGCGGCAGACAGAGCCCAAGTGAAACTGATGATTTGGAATCGGCTTTTGCAATTCGCAGGGCCTGAAAGACCGAGAGTAGCGTAGTCTGGTGAATGGCCACTCCTAAAACCTGACAGTGTTTGGTCCAGTTTGTTGTTCTGTGAAAGAAACAATGAGCTGGTTGAAGACAACTCGTTGGGTGTTTTGGCTATGAGAATGGAAGGAGAGAGACAGGTCTGTAGTTTTCTATAAGAGAACTGTTTAATGTAGGTTTTTTGAGCAGTGTAACCCGAGCCTGCTTGTGCATGGGGAAGATGCCTGTGAGGAGAGATGTGTTGATAATTGTGAGGAGAGATGGGGTGCGGGAGAGAGTCTGCAGTAGGAGCATGTTGTCAGTGCTGTGAGGAGAGATTTTGAGCAGTGATGTGGTTGGTTAGGTCCTGTGTGAGTGAAGGTGAAAAGCTTGGTTCCTGTGAAGAAAGTGGCGAAGTATCAGCTGAAAAAGTGGTGGGAGGTGGTGAAGGGGGACAGAGGAGAGAATAAATGTGAAGAGATTCATTCTAGTGGACTGTTGATCTTGTTATGGAAATGTGAGGATTTGGCAGTGTGGACTTCAGCGGAGAAAGATGAAAGCAACGATTGATTACATTCAGATCCGATGGATCATCACTCGGATTCCGATTTCACGGAGAACATCAGATAACCATAGAAGGGGCAGTCCGTGCTGGTGGAGGAGAGAGGTGTTCACCTCAAGATCATACAGCATTGTGTAGGTGAGGGAAGAGAGGAGGATATCTACAGAGGAAAGATGGGAAAGATAATAACAGCATAAAGTAGTGCTCAGTAGTTAATGTCATTGGCCAAATCAGTTGAGATAATAACAGCAGTGCTCTTTAGTTAATGTCATTGGCTTTGGAAAAAAAACATATCAGTTGACCTCTGATATAGACATTTGCTGGTTTTGAGCTGGTTTGTGCTCTATTCCCTCTGCGCTCCAGCCAGGGCATTTTCCCCATCATTCTCTCTCTCTCTCTGTGTCTCTCTCTCTCTCTATCTCTCTCTCTCCCGATGTTGTAAATTTCTCTGAATAATCAGTATTGACATCAGCTCTATTGCTGCGCTGTCAGCTCTCTATTGTGGGAGATCACAGGGCACTACAACCTACTGGGCAATGAATCTTTCATTCATGTCCATCTATATTCATGCATATTTCTTTATTCATCTTTTCGCCATTGTCTGGACTCAAATGAGCTGAGGAAACTCTTGTGCACAGCACAGGATCTGATTAGTAGTGGTGCTGGCTATATTGTACAAAGGGATTTGAGGATTCATGTAACTAATCCTGTTTGTTTTACAGCCATGAATGACACCTCAAATTGTGCAGTTTGTTTAGGAGAGGTGTGCTGTTATTTTTTAAATAGATCAGTGCAATTTTTGCCAAGCGGATAAAACAGGCAAAAAATGCCCTAGGCACACATTGATGAAGGGACACAAGCCATATCTAGAGACCAGAATATCACAGAGACTTGCTAGTGCAGGACTTTTTTCATGCAATACAGTAAGACCTCTTGCAACCACTCAAAACACCCTTAGCAACCACTCAAAACTCCCTGGCAACACACTAACAGCCATCCACAACGTCATGGCAGTGAGTTTTGCACAGGAAAGAACCACTCAACAATGTAAAATGTAATGTAATACAATATAAAAGCAATTTTTAGCTATTAGTTGAAATCCCATTTAGTCTCTCATGCAATAAAAAATCTTGCCTGCCATTCACTTTACCCCAGGAACAGTTTGTGCTTTAAAAAAGTGATATAACACAGTGCTCCTGGCTCATGTCGAGTATTGCAGTTGATGAAACACTGCACTTAATTTTTTTATTCAGAAACAACCATTTATAACCACTCATGCCAGCACTGAAGCCCTCATCCAAAGATTTCAGGACTAGCTGTAACCATGGTTCTGTTTATAGATATTTCCATAATAATGTGTCACAAAATGTCTTGCAACATGTCACATAGTTGCCAGTAACCGCGCCGCACATAGTTCCGATTCCTTCGTTTAGTTTTTCCTCTCAGGATATGTACTGGGTCCTGGTTTATTACAGACCGTCCCCGTGAGATGAGCATGAGAAATTGCATCGTGTTGTCTTTGTTATTCCGTTTCCCTCCCACACAGCACAAGTTTCTCTGCACGCCTGGACAGTTTCCCCCTGACATTTCAGCAGCCAAACCCTGAGGGGGGGGCGATTTTACATATTGATCAGTGGAGATTGTCCTCACTAGTGGCTCAGGGCGTAGCACACTGCATTCGGCCGAGTGTGAGCAGAATCCGTAATGAGAGAGAGAGAGAGGGCGAGAGACAACGAGAGGACAGGAAGAGAGATAGTAACAGAAGAGAGTTCAAAGGGAGTGATAGAGCGACTGTGAGGTAAAGTTGACAGAGAGAGGTTTGTGTGTAATGAAAGAGCGGGGAGTGTGCGGCAGTGAGACTCAGACTGTGCTGCAGTGAGGAGACTGCAGCTTGTGCGGATGCGAGGGAGATCGTGGGATGCGCTCTAGCCTGTGCTGCTCTCCTGTTTTGGATGGGTGGCTCCATTAGGGAGGACAGAACTATTGCCTGGTAAGGGCTTTTCCATTTCTGCAAGACCCCACCTTGCTGACTGACTCCATCCGAAAAGCATGCTAACATTTTTCACGCTGTTCAATAGTTGTTTGCGCGGACAATAGCAGGTTGTTTTCGTTTCGCCTGCTGCATCATAAAGAGTTTGCCTTCACTCTCTGATTTCAGAAGTGATTTTGAAGCGGGACATGAATGCATGAAGCCCTGAAGATCAAGTTACTTGATGTAGAATCTACTTGATGTAGAAACAAAAGACTACAGAAGAACAAATCAAGTGCTAGTCTTATCACACTGAATTGAAGCTACATATATTTGAGGCTGAGTGAAAGTTGTTTTTACTCTGCAGAAATTAATTCCACGTCGCTCCAGGCTGGTTTATGTTAGTTTAGCTCATTTGTTTACTACATTTGCAGAAGTTTTGTTAAGGTTACCTGCATTAAATCTTTGAAAGATACCATATATATACATACAGTTTTGAACTGTATTGTCTGCTTTGTTTTCCAACTTTAATATATTTTGTATATTTATTTATTTTGGTTTGTTTATTCATTTATGTGTGTATGTATATGTATTTATTTATTTTTATTTTGTATGCTTTCTGCACAGCCAGTCATAGACAGACACTGCTGTAAAAGTATGTATATATATTTTTATTTATTTATTTGATCACACATTTTACATGTCCCCCCCCCCTCTCTCTATCTTTTATATGTTCATGGACTGACACTGCTGTAAATTGTATGTAGGCTATTTAATTAATTTTATGTCATGTTATTTTATTTATTATTATTGTATAATCAAAAAGTTTACCTATATGTCCTCCCATGTTTCGATGTTTTCTGTATCCTGTCCTGTATTCTGTATGTCTGGTCATGGACTTTTACTAAATTTAAGTAAACATTTTTATAAAAAAAATTATGTTCCTAAATGTCATGTTTAAGGGAAAAAAACAACTGTGCTTTTACACATCACTGGAACAATCTTTTCTTTGTCTAAGTAGGCGAACACTACCATATGGTAGTGACCAGCTGTGGCGGTTATTTCAGATGAGTAGTGTTGCTTTGCTGGGTTACTGGACTGGTTATGGATTTTTCTATAATCTGGCTCTTTTCAGGATTTGCAGGACTGTCCATCACAGATCTCCTCAGGAGAAAACCCTCTGCAGATATTCCAGAAACAGCGTTTCGTTGAGATGCAGTGGAGGTGTTGAGAGCGTGAGATCTCTGAGATAAGCAGGCTCTTCAGTGCAGATGGCATTGCCAAGGGTGTAGATACTACTGTAAAGTGGATGTCATCGGGGTTGCGTGAGGATAGTCGTCATGCTAGCGGCTGTGCCAGTGAAGCAGATGTGACTATCTGTCTCCGTTCATAAGACGAGACGTTTATGAAGCTCTCTGGTTGTGTAAGGATGTTTCTCAGGAGAGCTCGAATGCTAACAGTGTCTTTAAGGCAGTTAAGAAGTACATAACATAACAGCATATCAATGACAGAGCTCATAAAGATCACTGCTTGTAGATTTAGCTTTACCTATAATTAGATTTTTTATGGCGGATACGATTTCTAACCTTATTGATTTCCTCTGGTTTTTCCCCACAACAGAAGCAAACTCTCACTCTGCAGTCTCTAATTTCTTCTGTTTCCAGGTCAGACGTGATCTAGACGAATGTATGTCTAAATCCAGAGTGTCCCCGTCGCTGACACATAATCAGGGTGAACCCGTGCGCCGACTGACCGCTTATCCCAGTTCTGTCCGCGTGTCTTGGATGCTCATTTAGAGCGAGCTGTAAATTAATTTGTCTCCAGAATTCAGACAGATCACATCTCCAGTGTTCAGCCTCTTCAGACCCACCATAATCAGCAGAGATTTGCATGTACAGTTCATGAATGTGGCGGTGTGTCTTACATGCAGTTCATATTATATATTTGATCAGTGTCTGTTTTTCCTGGAAATGAATCGATAGACCGATATGATCAAACAGCAAATTTGTGACTATCACAATCAATCAAGCAAATTTTTTCAATTTTATTAAAATATAAATTATAATATATAATAAAATACTTCCATCAAAGGTTAATAAAAAGGTTTGTGGCTGTGTGAATCAAAACTTATAAACCTTTTTTAAATTTGAAAATATAATATTAGAACATGTAATCCGATATTTTGTAATGTAGTTGTTAATATAATATATTGATATAATTTATATTATTATATTAAATAAAATACTCGCACACACACACACACACACACACACACACACACACACACACACACACACACACACACACACACACACACACACACACACACACACACACACACACACACACACACACACACACACACACACACACACACACACACACACACACACACACATATATAATACCATATTAATATATAATGTTTAATACATAATATTTAATATATATTTTAAAATATATAAAATTTGGTTAATCATAGGCTATAAATATTTTGTAATTTTTTTTAGAGTTTAATTAGTTATTTTATTTATATATTGCTTTGATTTGAAGTTGTATATGTTGTAATTAATCACAGAGCTGTGTTTTTTTTTACTTGAAGACTTTACTGAAGAATTCTGATATTTTAATTGGGAAAATTGCCAATACAAAGCCCCCCAAACTGCTCAAAAGCCCCTTATACACACCAGCCTCAGCAGAGCGTCCTCGTGACAGTCAGGGTGTGCGCGTGTAAAGGACGCTTTTATCACATGCTTTACTCTTGAGGAACAGAGATGTGGACACAGCGTTGTCAGTCAATAAAGCAGCTCTGAGCACAAATTGGCACGCAGCAGGTGAGCTCAGATACATGAGAACAGCGGATAGATGTCGAGCTACTTCACAAAATCAATGCAGCCCCTCGATCGCTGCTCTCATCAGGGATGGCCACCTAAATAGTGCAGATTGGTTTTGCATGTATTGAAGGGTGGAGGCTGAGCATCTGGTCATTTTGAAGATTTATCCATGGATTGGAAGCATGCATTTGATCATTTGATTTCAGAGAAGAACAGAGTACAAATGATAGTCAATAGCTGGCTTTGTTTAGATCGGTATTGATTAGTATTTATGGTTGTTTATTGGCGGTTGGCGGGGAAGGAGGCAATTTCGGATTGTTTTTCTCAAGCATAGC
This sequence comes from Ptychobarbus kaznakovi, assembly GCA_027422405.1. NCBI lineage: Eukaryota > Metazoa > Chordata > Actinopteri > Cypriniformes > Cyprinidae > Ptychobarbus > Ptychobarbus kaznakovi. The sequence goes on along the minus strand of CM049800.1, from coordinate 1,596,316 downwards.
TCAGATACAAGAGGAGAACGCTGAAAATCCTAGAAATCAGAAGCCAATGCTGTGACAGAGACCATATATAATACATATATTTGAGTGAAGAAACACTAAAATATAAACATGCAGATTCGCTTTGATTCGTGTGTGCATTTTACTGACGTTTTATTAACAAAAAAACAAAACTCATCTTGAATGTTTTGTTTGTATCCAGTGCACAGAGAGCTGATTACCTTAATTGTTAATTAGTAGTGTGTGAAATCTTCATTTGAGCAACTTTGTTCACATCTCATTTGCTAAGGCTAAAGTAAATCTCTATCAGTACCTGCATCAATCATAGAAAACCCAAGTCAGTCAACCACTAATAATAAGTATGCATTTTTTCATTCAAAGCTTACAGAACACATTAGTCTCCTTTAAAAACAATGCTTTTATTGGTACTTCAATAATCTAAACCTACTCAGTAGTGTGATTTTTGTTAACATCCTTATATATTTGCATATAAACTCTTGCTTGATCAAAAGCAGTCTCATTTTCAGTTCTTTTTCTCATTGACAGTGACATCTGCCGAAGATATTTCAGCAATGATTAAGAAAAAGTTTTCTTTCAAGTTTTGCTTTCTCTTTGGAGTGTTACAAGCGGTTCGTGCATAGATAAGATCCCTGAAGATGCAAAGACTAAAGTCTCAAAACCAAAGAGATATTCTTTATCAAAGTTAAGACTCGTCCACGCCCCCTAAACGGCTCGTTCAAACACGCCTCCACATGTCTACGTCACGATGTGGAAATATTAGCGTAAGGTGTGGTTTCAGTAACGCAGTAGTGTTGAAGCAGCCGTGTCAGGGAGAAGCTGTGTGTTTCTAGGTGAAAGCAAAAGCACTTTATTTGGCCTTCAGAAAGTAGATACATTTAGGAATCATTAAGATTACTTACAACAGAACAGCAACGCATTTTATGGACAACAGTTTCGTGACTTTCGTGACTTTGTAATTCTGACTTTGCTATGACAATCTGGCGCTTCTGAATCAGCGACTGTATGTTTTGTTATTAGTTTAAGTATTTGCTATTGACTGTTCAAATGCGGCATTTTGTGTGTTTTGCACATCGTGTGTGTGTGTGTGTGTGTGTGTGTGTGTGTGTGAGAGAGAGAGACAGGGTCATATCACAGTGGAAGTCAGCTTTCTTAATCGCGGCTTGTGTGCAAACACATACGAGCTTCATCACGGTGTCTGTCACGCGACTCTGTTCCCCTCTCGGCTTGAACTGATGATAAAACTAAGGACATTATTAACTGTCTTTATATTTACTTTGAAAGCTGAAGCTCGCGATTATGGAAAGGGGCGTTACATTTCCAACGAGTGCTTGTGGTGTTCGGCCAATCACAATGCTCTGGGTCAGTTGGCCAATCAGAGCAGACTGTGCTTGTCGGAAGGAGGGGCTTTGTAGAAAACGATGCGTTTGAGAGGCGGGGCATAGAGGACCTACAATAATGTACAGTATTTGAAAAATAATGTGTTTTTTTACATTAAAGCATGTCAACTTATTCTGTTACACCAAATACAGCAAATAATGATCTTTATAAGTAGCACCATATGACCCTTTAAAAATCCATTTGAACATTTTATGAATTATTTTTTATATTTAAAAAATAATTGTAATTTTATTGAAGATTTGTTTTAATATTTTATTAATAATTATTTATTAATAATAATTGTAAATCAAATAATTTTTATAATCATTTCTTCTGTTGTTAGTAAATATTTTAACTTTTATTTTTAGATTTAGGTTTTTTTTAAGATTATATTTACATTTAGTATTTATGCATCTTTTCATTTTTTAACTAAATCAATTTGATAGTGTTTAGTTATTTCTTTCTTTATCCACCAGCAATAATAAATCCAGGATCTAGTTTCAGACCTCTTTATTTATCATTTAATCCACGCATTTATCTCCATACGTATCAGAGCTCTTCGTTAAGACTGCATTGTCCTGCTGTTTCATTTCATTTCAAATATTATCCAGCAGAATGTTCAACGTGCCAGAAGCGCTTCCCTCATTTAAAATCAGAAGTTTTCTGGGTTTCCATTCACAAGGCTGAGAAGCTATCTGCAGTGACAGCAGATATTATCTGACATTATGGAGGTGAATGTCAAATGCTCAAATCAGAGACTGAATTCTTTCCCATACATGGATGTTCTAGGTAATGTGAGGAAGAATCCAGTTTTAATAACCTAAAGGAAAATTAATGCAAATGTACAGGAACCAGAACAAGTCAAAGGCACTGAGGCGTCCCAGGACAAACTGTCTTGTGTTTTGTCCTGCAGTGCGGTGTTTTGTCGTTTATCTTGCACCGCATCCTTTAACGGCCTGAAGCTCTGACGCTTTATTTCTCCCTTTCGTTATTTAAATGCAAGGCCATCCATTTAGTTATTAAAAAGAGCCGCCCGTGATGCTTCTGAGAGGTCTCAGCCTTGTTTTCTTTTCACTTGTGCTGATTTGTTTTTTATTCAAGAAGCTCTTGGTTTGAAGTTTCTTATAATAATACATATACTGGAAAAATTTCCCATGAGGTTATTTTTTTTAATGCTGCAGACTTCCTACATAAAAGATGGTAGTGTGCTGATGTTTTTGAAGGCTACAGTTGTTCTTATCATCCTTAAGATCAAAACGCATTCCAGACTTCAATATCTGTTCTGTTTTATATGTATTTGGTCTTTCGATTCTGTTCAACTCTTCCAGGGTCCCTGAGTGGTCGAGCCAGAGATCATGAAGTGGAATCTCTTCAAAAAGAAGCCAGAAGCCATGGTGGGCCCGGAGCCCACGGGACTCGGCGGCACCCACCCGTCACACAACATTACGATGGCCCCCGCCGTCTCCACACCTGCGGACAACTCCACCGAGTCTGAGAGACCCGTCAACAAGAATGATGTCTTTGAGGAAATCAAAAGCAAGTTCCTCAATGAGATCGATAAAATCCCATGTAAGTCCTGCAGAGATGTTTTACAGTCCGGCTACATCAAGAAAATCAATCGTGTATCATTTTGCTGAAGATGTTTTATTGATTTAAATGGTGGCCAAATTGTCAGGCCCCTAGATATCTGACCAAACTTACCTTCTTTCTGAACTACAGTAGAAGCACAATGCAACAAAGGGTAACTTAAAGGAATAGTTTTTTCAAAAATGAGAATTTATAGAGAATTTACTCACTTCATCAGAACAGATTTGGAGAAAGATAGCATTGCATCACTTGCTCACCGATGGATCCTCTACAGTGAATGGGTGCCGTCAGAATGAGTCCAAACATCTGATAAAAACATCACAATAATCCACATCACTTCAGTCCATCGATTAACGTCTTGTGAGATGAAAACACAAGTCTTCTATCCATAATTTTGCTTTCTCAAACAAAAAAGTTGTCTCGTCTGAATTAGGAGAGAAATATGCAAAGATCAAGCACCGCTTACAAGTGAAAACTGTCTAAAACAGATCTAAACAAATATATGGGAGGACTTTGATGTAAGACGACAACAGGTGATGAACTTTTTCACTGGAGGAAGCGTTATTATAGATTATGGACTGTTTGGACTCTCGTTCTGACGGCACCCATTGACTGCAGAGGATCCATTAGTAAGCTAGTGATGTAATGCTCAATTTCTCCAAATCTACAATTTAAATTTTTGAGTTAGCTATTCTATTAATGTAACGTGCTTTACTCTTTCAATTCAACATGCAGTCACAATTCACTATTTCATTTTTTTGTTGAAAACATGTTTGTATTTGTAATATTTAATTAAAATTTCATAACTTTCTCCATACTTTTTGTTTGACATGTTACAAAATCCCATTCCCACCCGTCACACTCTTGGGGACAACCCATCTTCTAAATAAATGTCTTTGATTTGTATCCCATGATGCTCTGCAGTGCCTCCATGGGCGCTCATCGCCATTGCTGTAGTGGCCGCCCTCCTCGTCCTCACCTGCTGCTTCTGTATCATTAAGAAATGCTGCTGTAAGAAGAAGAAGAAGAACAAGAAAGGCAAAAAGGGAAAGGACGGCTTCAATATGAAGAACATGCAGGGTGATGTATGTAACAGAGTGTTCAGTAGCACCCTACATGACAGCATAAAACAACTGATGCAATCTGTTTGATTTTAGAAATAATGATATTAACTTGTGTATTAACTGTGCACATCAACACAAATGAGTGTTGCATCATTAAGAAATGAAAACAAGCCTCAGACCACTTTAGTGTGTGTTGCACTGATAATGAAGCAGAGTCTGTTATGTTATTTTCTTTATTGTGTTTGTGAGTAATGTGAGGGTTTTGTTTTCTTTGAAGAGAAATGGTACACTGGATGTTCCAATACAAGTGTGCTGCTCGTGTGATTTCGATCATTAAATATAGGAGTTTTAAAATCGTTCTATGAAATGAGTGGCTTTAATTATTATGTTATGGTATGTATCATGAAATAATGTTACAGAATTCAGACCAGCAGTACTATTGTGAATGCAATATAGTTTCTTATTATTAAATCAGAAGTAAATATTGAGTAACTTATAATCAATATTATCAGTTACAACTTGTAGTTCAAAGCACGAGTTATTTATAAAAACACTTCAGTTGATTTGTCACTGAATTAATTAGTGAATAAATTTGTCTCTAAATGTGACTCATAAACACAGTAACTTGAACTAATTGGTTGAGCGATTGATTTAGTGACTCACTCTTAAAGATAGCTGAATGCATCACTGTTTTTTTAATTAATCAGTTTGAACAACAAAAAACGTCAGTGAAAATCTCCCCTTATAATGCACTACAGGTAGTGTCTTTTCTCACAAGGATGCACATTTTGAAGAAAACACACACACACACACACACACACACACACACACACACACACACACACACACACACACACACACACACACACACACACACACACACACACACACACACACACACACACACACACACACACACACACACACACACACACACACACACACACACACACACACACACACACACACACACACACACACACACACACACACACACACACACACACACACACACACACACACACACACATATATATATGGGTAATTGACAAATAAAACTTGGACTGTGTCCTAATCGTGTGACAGAAAAATGTAGAAAACATGAGAAAAACATGTATCTTCATTCTTAGAGTTACAGATAGCATGAAAGAAGTTTATCTTCAATGTTAGAGGTTATTTATTGTCAACATTTTTCCGTCACACCATAGGACACATTGATACGTCAACTACCCATTTATATATGGTAGCATTTTGTCAGTAATCTCTATAATGTTAGATTTGTTACCCTAGTGTGACTTAAAGTTTCCAGAAACATACTGTTACCCTCAGTGTTGGAGAAAGTTTTATAGTTTTTATAGTTTAAAGTTTTATATTGCGTTACTTATTTACTTTTTATGGAAAGTAATGCATTGCATTGCTTTTTGTCACCTGAGCCAGGCTTGTTTATTAATTTTTATTAACAAAAAAAGCCAAAAGTTATGTTTCTGACAACTATCACGCCAAAAGTGAAATGATTGAACCTCAGGCTGAAGAAAGTACCTCTGCCTTTGCACCTCAGTCCCAACAGGAGACGCACTTTACTTATTTGAAAAATTAATTTATATTTAAATTAAAATGTTATTGTTACTTGCTGGTTACCCTGTTACTTTAGCATAAGATGCATAATGAAGTTTACTAACACTGTTTGATCTCACTGAAATGTACAGATATCATTCGATATAGAAAAGACACTCATTTCATAGTTTGATCCTTAAAAACATAATGCCAGAACTTTATTCCAAACCTCTTTGCATACAGATGTCTTAAACATGGCAGTGTGTCATTTCTCAAAATGGTGTTGTTTTCTGTCTTTGGTTCTGTTTTTTGGTGTGTCGTGAGTTCAACCTCTCCCTCTCTCTCTGCTCTCCTTCCTCCCGCGATGTGTCTAATGCGCCGCATTTCTTGACGCTCATGGGCGTCGGCGCTACGGTAGGTGGACGGATGAACGGCACGCTGAGTGCTAGCACCGCGTGGGTGGGATTGGATGGAATGGCTGTTGTAACTTCCTCGTTTTTAGCCTTTTGTACCTGCTGCTTGACAAAGAAACATTGCAATGCAAATGAAAACCCCATTTAAGTGGACCAAATATGATCTTAATACAATAACAAATAGTCGTACTTGTGACGGAGGTGTGAATGGAATAACTCACTAATACTGGCGAGATGTTTGGAGTTAGTACGAGACGACCCATAAGACACAATGCATGCATGTGTTAAAGGGCATGACTGTTTTAACTGCACGAGCATCCTGATGTCTAGCTGTAAACCTTAACAGATCATATAATCCATTCAGTGTAATGTAACAAAAAGCATTAGCTTTAAAAGCATATGGAAATTAAGAATTCGTTTTTAATATTAGCACACATTCCTTTGATTTGTTGCTGTATGGATATGGTTAGGAACTGACTTGAGAGTGACAATTTTTTTTGGGTGGCACATTAAAACATCTATTAAAAATCTTTAAATCAGTTTTAATTTCTTTTAAAAACCTGGGTAAATTAGTTAATATTTCAAGCCCTGAATTATAATGTCCTCAAGATGTAATGCACAAAGATTGAGTTCATATAGCATAATAATTCTGTTATGCATCATCTTAAATAAAGTGAACTAAAACTATTTAGACGCTTCGGCCACACTTCAAATGTCTCAATGTAATTGTATTAGATCGCAAAATATCAAACCAAGTGGCACTTGAGATGCATTATTTCTTTTTAAAATATTCTGTATTTCTATATTCTCATAGGTAATGATGGTAATTAATAACGTTGAAAACCCTTGTTGTAATGTGATTTAACGTTCAGACATTTTGAAGTGTGGTTAGTGTCCAAATGCTTTTTAAGGCCACTGTATAACGCTATTTGTGGAAACAAAAAATGAATTCTGCACATTATAGATTTGTTGTTCTCTTCCTGCAGTTTGTATGATGTTCAGAAACACACAAGAACGTCATGTCAACATTTCATACGCCAAGAATAGCACAAAGGCCTTTAAAAATGAGCTGTCATCACTCGTTCCCTGGAGTATCACTGAGGAACAGTTACATGTATCATGCTGCTGATGATGAGAAAACGCTTGCATGCCAAATTATGCATATCAATAAAAGCGCTTTTGTTTTTCATTTACTACCAAACCTAATTTGAATATAGAGTCAAAACGTAATTGCATTAAAGAAGAAGTGAAACTCTGGAAAGCCAAGATAAGCAAACAGAAAAAGTGTCACCGATAAAAACTGTGAACTCGAGTCATTTGCATTCTCCAGCCCTGAATGACGACATCCTCCGAGTCCCAGAAGCATCTCTCCAACCTTACCTGAGCTTGTGGCATGCTTCTAGACAGGATCCAGATATCGACTCGCTAAATCCACTTGTCCTTTGCCCTACAGAAACAGGATGATGATGATGATGATGAAGGAGAAACTGGTCTGACGGAGGAGGAGAAAGAGGAAGAGGAAAAAGAAGTGGAGAAACTCGGAAAGCTGCAGTATTCGTTGGAATACGACTTCCAGGATAACAAGGTTAGGATGTCATCATCTGCTGGAATATAAACTAATAACATCGCCCAGTATCATATCTGCTGAAGGAAATACAATATTTGGGGTGCTGATTCAATGCTAGTGGCTGTTTGGCAAAAGCACGTCACATTTTGATCACAAAATATATGCATTTTATAGCATTTTTTGACAATAATCAGCAGAAAAACACCACAGAGACATGATTCCTATCGTCCTCTGAGCCAGATTACTACTTTTTATTCAATTCAAAGCCCAATTTCACATGTTTGAATGACTCTGAAGATAGTATTTTATGCTTAATTTCAAGCTCAGTGACAGAAGAAAATGCAAAAATGACTGTTTTTCCAACATATTGAACATAATATTTTCCACTTTTACTTATTGTAAGTTAAATGACACCTTTTGAATGGTTATTTTTGTTGTTAAAATAAAACGTTTGACTGCTTGTTATTTTGAGAAGTGCATTAAAGTTGATATATTTAATAATAATTGATATACATATATACTATATACAGTATACTGTATATATGGGCACTCTACAGAATTGGTGCAAAATACTGTCCCACAACCAAAAAACACATTTAAAAAGCATATAAATGTAATTTTTATTGATTTACCTCTGAAAATGTGTAATAAAATAGCAGAAAATATATATTTTTACAATGTAGATGTAAGCAAAATCTTAATAGGTCATTATACAGCAACCCTTCTAATTAAATTATTATTAGTGTTTCGGTAGTGACAAATTTGGAGCGAGGACAAATATTCCATACATACAAATTGTTTTTGGAAAAATACTTTTTTTCTCTGACTTTGGAGCAGTTCTGTAGAATGGCCCGTATAGTTTTGTTTGCACTCAACACCATCAATGAGGTCATTTTAAGCCTCTTTTTCACATCTACATAGAAGTGTTATGAACTGTAACAGGCTATTAAGAAGTCTTGGGGTAATTAATATGAATTCGGAGAAGATTCTCAAGAGTTCTTGTGTTGTGTCCCACTGAATAATAACAGCATGTTTGTGTTTGGACCAACATGAGACGAGTAAACAACGACAGATTGTTTTTTTTGGGGTGAACTGTTCTTTTAACGTATACATCTCTTAAAAGTTCCCTGTATTGTGATCTTTGCTGTATCTTTCACTGATGATGGTGTTTAACAGCACGGCTTAGTCTCTGCTGAGTCACAGCTGCTTGCGGCTCAACCTAAATGAGTTTAGACCAGCGTTAATGACAGTGAGCCGTTATTCTTACCATGTGTTTTAATATGCATAAAGCCACGGGATATTGCTAGAGTATTGTTACTCTAGAACAGTAAAGTGCAAGTCATGAAGAAGACAAAAGTTTAGGGTCTGTAAGAGTTTTGTATGTTTTCGAAAGAAGTCTCTTCTGCTTCCCAAGGCTGCATTTATTTGATCAAAAATACATTGTGAAATATTATTACAATTTCAATTTTACATTTTAATATATGTTAAAAATAATTTATTCCTGTGATCAAATCTGAATTTTCAGCATCATTACTCGAGTCTTCAGAGTCACATGATCTTGAGAAATCATTTTAATATGCTGATTTGCCGCTCAATAAACAGTTCGTATTATTATCAATGTTGAAAACAGTTATGCTGCTTCATATTTTTATGAAAAAAACATAATAGATTTTTCAGTACTTCAGGAAGAACAGCATTTATTTGAAATGTTTTTTTTTTGTAACTTTATTAGTGTCTTCACTGTCACTTTTAATCAAATTAAAGTGCCCTAGCTGAATAAAAGTATTAATTTCTTTATAAAAAAGTGTCTTTATAAACAAGACTTTCAGTTTAAATTAAAATAATGCATATTTATTATACGCAAGCACATTCCAAAGGCAAAAGTTAGTGTAAATCTCTCAAGACAAATCTGAGAAGCAGGAGACTATTTGCTGTCCATTTAATATGATCTAAAACGTACCGAAGAGATCTCATGCGGCTCTTCTAAAGATGTTCTCTGCGTTCACTATATCTGTCCTCTTGCTTCTGTTTTTCATGCACAGCTGACCGTGGGAATCATGCAGTGTGCCGATCTGATTTCCATGGACTCTGGAGGAACGTCCGATCCTTACGTTAGAGTGTTCATCCTCCCAGACAAGAAGAAGAAGTTTGACACCAAGGTGCACAAAAAGAGCCTCAACCCAGTGTTCAACGAATCCTTTGTCTTCAAGGTAAGCTGTTTATTATTTGAAAATGACTCATTGTAATGTCAAATATAGATGCATAAATCATATATATACAGTGTTGGGGGTAACTCATTACAAGTAACGCGAGTTACGTAATAATATTACTTTTTTCAAGTAACTAGTAAAGTAACGCATTACTTTTTAATTTACTAGAAAATATCGGAGTTACTTTTTTTCCCCATTTATTGATGACAGTGCGCCGTGTGAACATGATCTTACTGTAGATCTAATCTAGACTAAATATGAATGTGTATTAATTCATCCCACTCGCAAAAAACAGATTCAGTATTCATCAAAATGAATTAAAACAGTGAAATGCAAACTCAGAATATGACGCAAACCTGCAATAATTAAATATGTTAAACAACACAAATATATCTAATCTCATTTTATTAACCGATGTGTTTGCTGCTGACCTTTGATGATCAGTTCAACCATACTAATAAGCAAAAATGACTTTAGATAAACTAACAATTGTGCTTGTTGTTTGTTTTTTATTGCTGAAGAGTGTTGAACTTCTCCTGTGTTCTTCTGTACAGACGTGATTTACTCGTCCTTCAGTCTGAGGTTTATTCATTACACTTTTTGGTGTGAAAGGCTTTTATATTTGCTATAAATATAACTTATTGTATTAAAAACAAACAATCAAGCCCTGCTCATATTTAAAAAGTAACGCGAAAGTAACGCAAAAGTAACGTAACGCATTACTTTCCATAAAAAGTAACTAAGTAACGTAATTAGTTACTTTTTTAGGGAGTAACGCAATATTGTAACGCATCACTTTTAAAAGTAACTTTCCCCAACACTGTATATATATATATATGTATACAGTATATAATGATTTCTCAAAGAGCAAATACACGTTTTTTGATACTATATAATAAAACTTGCATGATCAGTAAGAGCCTGGCTGTAACACAAATATCAAATCAAACGAAACTAGCGATGTGCCTCCAGTGGTGTTGGTCTGTCATTAGTGTTTATTGGCGGTTTTCTGCAACAGCAGCATTTCCAGCCGCTCCTGAATGAGCTTTAGTTTCCCAGAAGCAGTAATGAGCTCCGGGGGGGCCGAGCATCCGCTGGTGGACACTGGTAGAGCTCTAATGATCGACTGGCCATCGTTAAAGCCCCTGCTTCACAGTGAGATCGGCCGTATCTGCACACTGTACGAGGACGAGGTTTCTCACGCTAATGATGTCAAAATAACTCAAACTGAATGGCATTTTCTTTCAAATTGCTATTATATAAATATAAGATATTAAACGATTTGATTATATATTAAGATTTTATATTTTAATATTTGAAAACAATTAGTTTGTAGGCTTTGACTCACAGTCACAAACATTTGTATATTTGTAAAATATTATAGTATTTGATTATGCATTATAATTTCAATACTATTTTATTATGTATTATAATTTAATATTAGATTTTTTTTATCAGTTGTAATTCACATTTTCTATATATTTTAAGATATTATACTATGTGATCAAAAACATTTATGGTTTGGATTCACGCTCACACACTTTTTAATATATTGTATTTATATATGTTTTATAAAATAATATGAATTTTGTATTTTAATATTCAAAAAATGAGGTCACAAACTTTTAATATATTTTAAGATATTACACTATTTCCTTTTATTTTAATATTGAAAAATGTTTATATTCTTTGCTTCACAACCTTTTACTGTATTTTAATATATTAGAATATTTACTATTTTTGTTAATTGCTAAAACATATTTTAAGATACATTTATTAAATATTTAAGTAATCTAATTATTAAATAATCTGTGTCTGTCTGTCTATCGATGGCAGAACTAAGCAAAAACAGCTTGCATCTCCTATATTTATAACAATCCTCTGAGGACAATATGTTCTGTGCTCAGATTTATGACTCAAAAGCGGTTTGAAACACCTTCATGTATCATTAATGTTGATTCGTCTCAATGGTCTCCATGTTAGATCGAATACCAGGAGCTGGGCGGGAAGACGCTGGTCATGTCTGTGTATGACTATGACCGCTTCTCCAAGCATGATATCATCGGTGAGGTCAAACTAGCCATGAACTCTGTGGATCTGGGACAGCCGATTGAGGAGTGGAAAGACCTGGATAGCGTTGAGAAAGAGGAGGTGATTATTAAACGATCTGATATTATGATCTATTTTTAACTGTTTCGAAAAGAAACCAAGCAGAGATGCTTTGGATCAGTACCTTCAAATCCTAAACGATCACACATCGATATCTTCTTACAGCCGGAGAAGCTCGGTGACATCTGCATCTCTCTGCGTTACGTTCCTACTGCGGGCAAACTGACCGTTTGCATCCTCGAAGCCAAGAACCTGAAGAAGATGGACGTGGGCGGCCTGTCTGGTGAGACACCAGCTGAGATATATGAGATATATTTCATACGTTTGATGCAATTAACTCGACATTTGACCTTTTGCAGACCCGTATGTGAAGATCCAGCTATTGCAGAACGGCAAGCGTCTAAAGAAGAAGAAGACTACGGTGAAGAAGAACACACTGAACCCGTACTACAATGAGTCCTTCAGCTTTGAGATCCCTATAGAGCAGATGCAGGTAGACTTTAACTTACGCTTTTTATTCCTATTATTTGTTTGGAAGAGTCACATCATGCAACATATTAGTACATAAGATGTTTTCATATTCATCATTGCTTTTCTGTACATTTTTCTTAGCAAACCAAGGCAAAATACTAAAAAACTCAAGCAAAAAAAATGTCATATAAAAACTAAATAAATAAAAATGGCAGTAAATGTTTTTTTACAATTTAAAAAAATTAAATCACAATGTATTAGTTTAGAAGGCCGAAAGAAGATGAATGCAGGGTAGTAATATAATTAATTAATTCTGATATTTTTCTGATATATTTGAAACTTTTTCTTTTGACAAAATATAATTAATAACTTAAGACAGTATTACATGCTGTATGCCAATTCTTTGTAATTGTTTCCTTAGAAGCAACTAACATTGATTTAAATAAATATTGGTAATCTATAATATTTAATATTTAAATAAAACCACTTTAAATGTAAATTTAAAATCCAATACTTATTTTACAATTTCATGGACATTCACTACAACTGCAGAAAATATGGTAATAATTAGTATTTATATGCCTACATTGTATCCAACGCAATAAATCATCTGAAAAAAAAGTTTTTGGGTGGGCGGGTGTAATAAAATAATGTACTATATTTGTCAAATTCCCTCCAAATGATGTTCTGCCAGAACAATGGTTAAATTTAATTAGACATTTTGGGAAAAAATGATTTAAACACCTTAAGTTCTTGAACATACAGTTGAAACAAATTAATATTGGGCAATATTAATACTAATTAACTTTAAAACAACTGTTTTCCAATTGAATATATGTTGATGCAGTTTTTACTACCAGATTTTATAATACGTTCGAATTAGTTTGCCTGAACGGTTTTCTGTTTTTCTCTAGAAAATCCTTGTGGCGGTGACGGTCTTCGATTACGATAAGATCGGCAAAAACGATGCCATCGGGAAGATCTTCATTGGCAGCAAAGCCTCAGGCACAGCGGTCAAGCACTGGTCTGACATGTTGTCCAACCCGCGCCGCCCCATCGCCCAGTGGCATCCCCTCCAACCGGAGGAAGACATCGACGGTGCTCTGGCTTCCCTTAATGCCAAGAAGTAACGTCTCACATCTCAGCCTGACTAACCAACTAACTAACCCACCCACCAACCCGCCACTGCATGACACCCCACACTCATCTGTACGCGCTCTGCCAGTTTGTTTCGCATAATCACCAACAAAAATATTCTAAAACGATGAACAATATCAGCGTAACCCGAGGCGGGAGAAACGGACACATTTGGTCTGAAGCAACATTTACAAATAACGTTGTGCACCTAAATAGCCAACGCAAAATGGCAATCGGAGAAGTAGCCAGCAGAATGATATTTTACACACCATTTTCAAATTTGCCAGCCAAATACACAATACGCAAAAACAAAAACAGTAAAAACCAACAATGAACGTGCACAAAAATCAGTAAACGCACACCTGAAGAGACAATACGTGTCATATTAATATTACAAAAGGCTTTTATTTCATTCCATAAACAGAAAGGAATTAGTTTCAGGATGTTTTTTCGGATATACTGGTGAGCTAGAATTTTGTGCCTAATCATAAGTGCAAATAATGGCGAGTTTATGTTGCAAATATCTACACATTTGCACAATTATAAAGCAATGATCACGTTCACTTCATCATCCCAGGAGAAGGGCAGATTTGTTTACATTGTCGATCAGTATATTAGGCCTTTAAGACACATAAAAACACGTCGCATTTGCATTTATGTGCCCAAGAGAAAGAGGATTCTGGTCTATGGTTTTGTAATAGTGCAGTTAGATAGGACTTACTATATTGATGAATGGGCGAATAATTCATGAAATGTTGCAATAAGCATTCAACACGAGTCAAGCATGGTTTACTCAGTCAGTGTAAAGGTAAAGACACATCTCTTTTACAGTGCCAAATCCAGACGTTCGTGTATCTCACATATATAAGATCCCATCTGGCCAAACCTGACAGGCACTGAAGCTGGCTGTGAATGTATCGTGGGATCGTACAAATGAAGTTTGCACTCAGTGGTTGTGTCCTCGAGAGCTCGCTGTCGTGTTTTCATGATCTCGGCCTGTTTGACATCCGTTCGGATACCTGGTTGACGTCTCTGCCGCCTTTGTTCAGAGCTCAAACTCATTCAGTAAACTCTCCGAGATGCCAAAGTAGTAACTGGAACGGAATAGTAAGTGGCGGTTAAAAACGATACTAATAAAGCAATCCGAAGCGTTCAGCTCCACTCTCCATCCCTAACGATGCTTGTGTATATATGCATTGATCAGATTGGTTTCTACAGCATGTCCCTATAAATTGATGTACATAGAAGCATGTTTTAAAGATAGAGCAGAATTATATTGTGTACGTGTGGCATTTGTCATTTTGATAATAAAATGTAGAGGAAAGAAAATGCACTGAATGCACATTTTATGAAAGACATTTAAGAATATATTAATATAGAGTTTTTTTAAATTTGCAACAGAGAATTAAGAGCTGTGTGTAACGTGAGTGTTAGACTCATGCTTGTGGTGTCAGGTTTCATTTTATTTGCATTTGTTTACCTTTCCAGTCCGTGTATTTGTCACGTTTCTGTGTTTATTCGGTCCTGTTGATGTGAAAAATAATAGATCAAATGTTACAGGAATGTCTTGTTAGAGTGAATCTCACCAAAACACATCCAGGTTACCTTTCACCACAAAATCAGAAGACACTGTGTATTTTGCATTAAGAAACATTTAGGACCTTTATATTTGATTGCATTGCATTGTGTTTTATCACATTGCATTGCATTCAGTTAATAAGTTAAATTCAATATAAAAATGTGCTTAATGTTTATAATAATGCAGAAAGTAGTGATGGTCTTTTATTGTATCCCTATGAAATATCATTTCTTATTTCTTTCTTTTGACTGGTATGACCTGAATGTTGTCTCGTGAGATTCATCTTTTAATGTACAGTGTGTAAACCACTTGCTGAAACTAGAAGCCATATGCATGGGCCCTCGCAAGAGCTCATCGTTTCCGGACAAAACAACACCTCAACAGATATCAATAATATTAACCTTCGTGCATTTGAGCCAAAACGATGCGAGAGCAACGACGGTTTTGGTTT
Organism: Ptychobarbus kaznakovi; assembly: GCA_027422405.1. Lineage (NCBI taxonomy): Eukaryota > Metazoa > Chordata > Actinopteri > Cypriniformes > Cyprinidae > Ptychobarbus > Ptychobarbus kaznakovi. The sequence goes on along the minus strand of CM049800.1, from coordinate 1,580,779 downwards.
TGAAGTTCCTCACAATAACTCAAAGGATGCTGGCAGGTATGAAAGTGATGCCCTCGTGTTCATAGTACGACAACTGAAGTCATTTTAGATTACTTAATAAACTGCATATTCACACAACTGCTTGCAAATAAATAAAGAGATGTGTTATCATAATTACGGTGATCCAAATGTACAATAGCATGACTTTATTATGCAATATATGTGCAATTGACAACCAGCCCAATATATCTGTTGTTTGTAATTCAGTTTGTGTATGATTTTCTGAATAACTACGCTGTATATTTTTACATAATGATCAGAAAATGACTGATCAAATGGCACAGCTAAAGTATTTTATTTCCATGTTTTAGACGGGGGCAGCTGAATGTTTGTCTAAATCAAAATGCATCGATGCTAGGATGGGTAATTAACGAATAAAGATAGTCTTTTAGTGGCCATTCTTATGTTTAATTCCTTCATTGATTGTTCGGTCAGTTGTATGTAATCATCTCTTTTCTATGACTTTCTGTTCGGTTGAACAGCCTTGGACTGTCTACCGCTGCTTAGGAATATGTGTCTGCTTCTGTGTGTTGTACTTTGCAATAGGACCAATGTAGAATAAAGTCTTAATGTTTCTTCTGTGGACGTGACTCAAACTGCAGGGCTCTGGTGTTCCTCTGCAGAGCAAGCAACAAAATCCCAGTCTTCCCTGGGACACTGTGGATGCCCCCTTCCCTCTCTGTGTTTTTCCTTCGTTTCATTCTAATATATAGTCATAAAGACCTTCCCGATGCAATACTGCCAACATCTCGGCTTACTAACATCTCCTAACCCTCCCGTCCATCCCACCGCGGCCTCCCTGTAAAGACTCTTCCAAAGAACTGATGCCTTCCTTTTGCGTTCGTCCTGTGTGGAGGTCCCAGTGTTGTCGATTCCTTTCGTGGATGCTTTGGCATGCTTTGAAATTTCCCTTCTACGATCTAACACGTCGGCCAGTGAAGAAAAAAAAGAAAGCCTTTCCTCTGGCCGCTCTTGTAGCTTCTTGTCATCCTGTACATGTGAAAAACTCGATGAAAAGCAACCAGTAGAACGTCTACATGCAGATTTATCCATGAGTTATTGATTAATCATAGGAAATAAAGATCTTTTAAATATATTACTTGTTTGGAGTGTTGTGTCGGTCCTTGAAATGAAACATGAATGTCTGACGAGTGAGTATTACTCATATATATTTTTTCTAATACTCCAAGATTCTTTGAAAAATATAATGTGACCCTGGAACACAAAACCAGTCATAAGGGTCCATTTTTATAAATTAAGAATTATACATTGTCTGAAAGCCGATTAGATATGTATAATAATATTTGGCCGAGATACAACTATTTGAAAATCTGGAATCCGAGGGTGCAAAAGAAATCAAAATATTGAGAAAATCTCCTTTAAAGTTCTCCAAATGAAGTTCTTAGCAAATCATATTACTAATAAACAATTACGTTTTGATATATTTAAGGTAGGACATTTACAAAATATCTTATTGGAACATGATCTTTCTTAATATCCTAATGATTTTAGGCAAAAAAAGAGAAAGAAAAATCAATAATTTTGACCCACACAATGTAGGCCTATTTTGGCTATTGCTACAAATATATCCGTTCTACTTATGACTGGTTTTGTGTTCCAGGGTCATATATTTTAACCAAAACAACATAGATATTTGTCATATGTAGCTATGTTTTTGTAGCTTTTGATACCTAGTGATTTCCCTCATTGAGCAGCAAATGTGTGCTCAGGTTAATTTCTCATGAAGAGATGCCTTACACAAATGGAAATCTTTCCCTGAAATCTGTATGAATTATTAAATAATATTAAGTATAATTATATAACATACAATAAACATGATTATTTTTCTTGGATTAAAAGCAACTGTTACTTATTCGGTGAATTTTGATTCACTGTGATTGGTGCTTCCTGATCAGTGCTGAGAAAAGTAACACAGACCACGTGACAAAGCCCATCTACTTTAGCGGCGCGCTGAAATAGTAGCCTACATCTTAAAGTAAAAGGAAATATATTAAATTTAAATAAAACATTGAATGTTTACAATATAATAAGTATTATTTAAGCCAACCGTATCTGCGAATTCTGGCGTGTATTAAATGTATGATTTCTCCTCCCGTGCTGCAGGTGGCAGTAAAACGTGATGAAACCCTAAAGACTGAAACTCAGTCGCTCACGAGGAAAGGCATCCTAAATCTGACAACAAACGGAGAAAGTGCCGTTTTAATCGACTTTATTAGTAATCACCAGTTTTCCACAGAACAGAAAAGGCTACGATTCATATGTCCAGGTAATGGGTTTGTTTTGTATGTATGTGATGATATTTTAGCACTGAACACGTTATAATGACTCAAACACTGCGGTTAGTTGAGCACTTCTTAGCCTGTATTGAGTCGTCGTATATTGTATATTGAGTCGTCGTATATTGTATATTGAGTCGTCGTATATTGTATATTGAGTCGTCGGTACACCTCACAGCGAGGCCGTGTTTTGGATCCTGTTGTGAGTGTGTGTTGTGTTGTTTTCTCTCAGTCATGTCCGCGGATCTGGATCTTTCTCCTCCGGAGGTTCCTGAACTCACTTTCTTCGAGAGCCTCCTGCGTTATGGATTATTTCTAGGAGGCATTTTTCAACTCATCTGTATTTTATCAATAATCATACCCACATCCAAGAGCCACGAACAGGTGCGGATAACTTACAGATATCTGGCATGTCTTCTTTCGGTCAAAGTTTTCAGTAAAGGACCTCAAATAGAATCAGATCTTTTTGAAACCACTATTCTTACTATTCTTGAATTTGGATATCTTAAAATGTTTTATATCAGGATATGGCAATGATGGCTTTCTGTGGCATGCAGGTTATTGCAGCATAGGCGAAAACATTGGTTGTCATGCACTGGTCAATTTTGGGTTATTTGGTTTCTATAACATGCCTTCTTTCAGACTAGTGGACAAACATTCACAATACACATGTTTATTTCATAACGCTTTATCTATTTGTGTCTGTAGATTTAAAGAACAATACATCTGTAAAAGCCATTTGTATTCATATCTGTGTTCTGAAGTAAGTCAAGTCACCTTTATATGTGACCCTGGACCGGCCATAAGGGTCAATTTTCTGAAATCGAAATTTATACATGATCTGAAAGCTGAATAAATAAGCTTTCCATTGATGTGTGGTTTGTTATAATAGGACAATATTTGGCTGAGATAAATCTGGAATCTGAGGGTGCAAAAAAAAAAATATTGAGAAAATTGCCTTTAAATTTGTCCAAAATAAGTCCTTAGCAATGCATATTACTAATCAAAAATTAAGTTTTGATATATTTACGGTAGGACATTTACTAAATATCTTCATGGAACATTATCTTTACTTAATATCTTAATGATTTTCGGCATAAAATGATAAATCGATCATTTAGACCCATAAAATATACCCGTGCTACTCATCATGACTGGTTTTGTGCTCCAGGGTCACATTTATGTAGCATTTCAAACATTCACCTTCTATTATAGTATTTTTTTTCCTGTTTTTTTTATCCAACCTGGCTTTATCCAGTGTTCAGACTTCTGGAAGTGTATGCAAATTAGGGCATATTTAATTAGATAATGCATTTTTAAATAACATTTCAGAAAACTTGTGCTACAAACCAATACGGTGATTAATCAGCTGGGGAAATCTGGTCAAATCATTTAGTTAAATATTTACTAGGGATGTGACGAGATCTCGCGAGAACTTGACGATATCCTCCCAAAACATTTTGCAGTGTTTACATTAGAGCTGCACCATTAATCGTTAAAAATCTTGCTTCAAACACCCACGCAATCTTTTTCCTGAATGACAATAATTCAGCTATGTCTATTGCACACTAATGCAGTAAACGTGTCTGCAGTGTGGAAGTATTTAAAACTGTCTGAGAAAGACGTTAAACTCAGTACAAGCACGAAACATGTCTCCGATGAGAAGAGGAGGGGTGGATGATGCTGGTTACTGTATGATGAATGAAATCGTGAAATGGCCTCAAACGATTATTAAATAAACTGCAGAATGTTATGTTTTCTAATACACGCACAGATTGCATGTAATGCTATTCAAACAGCACTACACGAGCTCGCGAGTTGTTCTGTAAAATAAAACACTAAAGTATGATAATAATAATTTCCCTACAACAGCTCTATTAATACATTTATTATAGTGTTCAAATTGGGATCTGTATTATATTCTAATGTTTTAAAAGAAGTCTCTTCTCAGCGAGGCTGCATTTATTTGTACAGAACAAAATTCATGCCTGATTCAAGAAGGGGTCCAACAATTGTGCTTTGTTGGTATAATGTCTGATAGAATGTTAAAAAAATTCAGTGTTAAGTAAATATTTTTTAATTGTTTTGTAATTGATTGTTTTATTTGAAAACCAGGACAAAACTGTAAAAAGCACTTTTTGGCTATTTAATTTATGCAATGGTGAAAAAAAGGCAACATAGGCCTACATGGGGAAAAATGTAAAAACCCGTATTCGGCCTTCGGCACAGAGTTTAATTTTGTTCGGCTTCAGCTTCGGCCAAGAAATGTCATTTCGGTGCCTCCCTAAGAAGTACTGGGATAAAAGTGTATCGTTTGGGTAGAAACACTTATTGTCTGCAGTAGCGATCGAAATGAAAGTATCTTAACACTTGTATTGTTAACGACAACCCGTTTAAAACGTATTTGTCATTGAATCATTCATTCAGGAGAACAGTGAAAGAAAAGAGACACTGACTCCTTCATTGAATTTTTATTTTGTTCAAATGAATATATATTTTTAAAAGACTTAAGCAATGAACATTTTGTCAGAACCACAAGTAAATTACGTTATTTTGTTTAGTTTTCAAATCTTTTTTTTTTTTTTTATCGTGAGAGAATCGTGATTTCCAATTTATAAAAAAAATTGTGATTCTCAATTTATCCAGAATCGTGCAGCTCTAGTTGACTGCATATAATTCATTAAAATAGAAGTTTAATTTCATAAAGTACAAGTTGATTTCAAAATGCAACATTTGCATTTTGTGTTTTTTGTTGAATAAAATACTTTTTCCCTATATATTTCGTCATTGAGGATCAAAAATAAAGAAGTCTAAAAGTCTCGTCTCGTGTGGGATAAGTGTCTCGTCACACCCCTAATATTTACTACAAATTGAAAATGTGAATGATTTTCTTCTGCTGTACTTCCTAACTGTAGGTGGAGACCCCGGAGCCGGCTGACGCTCGCAGCTCTGAGCAGAGCCGAAAGCCAAAGGGACCCGTTCAACAAATCCGACAGAAACTGAAGAAGGAGAGCAAGAAGAAGAGATAGAGAGACACACGCACTAATGATGGATTCACTTACAGCATTACAGGAAGATAGTGTTCAGTCATTAAATCATCTGGTTTGAGGTTTGCCATGTCTTTCAAAACAGTGTTTGTATGTTATGCATGTATCGTTGTTTTTGCGTAATCTTCGGTGTTATTTTTTATGCCAATTTCAAGTACATTCGTATGAATAAACTGACGACAATTTTTACTGCTTGTTTCTTTCTGTTCTGGTAAATATAATTTTTAGTACTAATAGAATCCAAGCCTTATGCATTCAAGATATTTACAAAAAAATATTCGTACAACCCCCCCCCCACCTTTTCTTAAATGTTGTATTCCCAAAGATATGTTTTTCTTTTCTTAAGGTTGTTTTTGAAACGTATCGCTCTAAATGGACTGTTCGTTGATGCAGTGTTTTAAGCATCATGGTGTCATTATATATAATACATATTACAACTAGAAGATTTTACTTTTATAAGTAAGTTATATTATGACAAATAATTTTCAGTCCACAAGCTCATTGAACACTATTAAAAAAGGTCCTGATGTTGCTCGTTACTAGTGAAAGGATAAATATAGTAAGATGTATCGGTGAGGTTTGAATTTGATATTTTTAATATTATTCATTTTAACTTTGAGCTGGCTTGAGAACTTGAACTTTTTTAACGTGAACATTTTTGTGATTCCACTCTGACTGTAATTTGAGTACTTTAAAATGCTAAATATTGTTCATACAATTTATATAAACTGTATGAACAACTATTTTGCATTGTTAATATTGCATCGGGAAATGCTGTCAGGAAATAATTTACTGGTTTTCATTTCTTAAATTTAACTACAGTATTTTAACAAAATATTAACTATTAAATAAAATGTATATTTTTTAAACTATTAAAATATTAAAGCTGCAGTCCGTAATGTTTTTTGGTTAAAAATGATCTGAAATCAATATTTGAGCAAGTACATAACCAGCCATATTTCAAAACTATCGCCATACTTTAACTATATAAACTAATCTGCATCCACTTTTATTAGTATTATTATCTGACAGATTGCCAAAACCAAACATTTTGGTTTGTTTCTACTCAAGTTTCAACTTATTATTAAACAAAAACAGACACCTTAAAACATTTTATTTGAAATGCACATTGATAAATATGTCTTACAAGGTCAAATTTAGATAAAAACATGATTTGAGAAAATAGGCATTATATATTTATATGTATATAAACAACAGTAAAGCAACTAATATTACATCTAACATGATCTTACTGGTTAAATATTCGTGTACAAATCATAGAAATGAAAAATATCAATATCAAGACGTCTTCATCTGTGATGATGCTGTATCTTGATTTCTCTTCCACGACTGACATCAGAGATTATGTTTATGAACAAGGTCCTTTCTTATAAAAGCATTCACTGCGAGAAAAAATGAAAAGAAATCATTAGTGGTTTCTGCCGGTCTTGAAGTCTTAAATCAGAACAGAAAGTCATACATTCAGTCATGGCATTACATGTTGCAAAAATATCTGTTTTCCAATACAAATATCTAAAGCCCTTAAATTAAGATACCTTTATTTGAAATGCAAAATCAAGATATGAAATCTGGTTTTCTGAGAAATCAAACTAAATTAGGTGAGCTTATGATTGAAACAAGAACAAATATCTATCAATGAGATATGAAAACTTGTTTCCTTTTGAATCAGGTCTATTTTTTGAGTCCATTGGCAGATATGTGTCCTTGTTTAAACCATAAACTCACTTTATTTTGATCAACTTGAATTCATTTAGCTGCTGAAGTAAATGCATCTTAATTTAAGAATCTTTAGACATTTGCAGTGAAAAGAAGAACAGCACTTTTGTGCAGAGGTTTGGAGCAAAGATATTCAAGCCTTGTGTTGTTTTTTGTAGAATTAAAAAAGTAATGGAGAAGGGTTGTTAGTATTTTCAAACTTTTTCTTTGCTAATACAACTCGTTGTTCCCTGGACATTTAGAGAACATACTGATGCAGTTTATTTCTGTGCATTTTCTTCACCTGGTCTTAAAAAGTCTTAACCTTCATAACACCTACAGAAACTCTGTGTTTGCTGAAGTGTGCATTACTATTAATAATTGCTCAGCATTAATGACAATTCAAAACTATGCATTAAACTTCTGTTCCAGACACGAATACGTGCTGCTGCTTTACTACGTGATCAGATGCACCGTTTTCACCTGCTCTACCATAACACGTACTAACATCCTTTCAAGGCATTGTCTGATGGATGCTCCACAGACGAGCATTGGTCAGTCGCTGCAGTGCACGAGCTGTCCACCAGCCGGCAGCACAGAGTCTGACGAGAAACCGCTCGTGCTTGATTTGGTTCAGCTTCCTGTTGTTCTGCTGAGACAAGTTAGTGGGCTAAAAATGGAAAGTTTTCCGTCTAAAATTAGATTAGGGGACACGAGGGGTAGCGTTTACAGGTACAATCAGCCTGAAATAGAAGCTGAAGCGGGGGTGTGATTCTTGTTAATGCCCACGCAGCCACCGCAAATAAAAACACATCTACATGTGGTGTAATATTATTAAAATATGGCTCACTCGCGATAACTACACCAGGCTTTATGAGCATGAAGAACACGTTTAGTTTATTCAGCGACTGAATGCTTTCCTGAGAGATCGATGGTGTGTCCTGTTTGTCCCCGTGTGTGTTTTAGGTCTGTAGAGCTCAATATTTACCAGGCTCTGGTAGAACTGAAGCACTGACCCATATAGAGCCGGCATACATTAAACACACACAACACACATCTCAAATCATCTGAAGCGACAGCTAACCGTGTTAGAATTTAGTTCATATTAACTGATACATATCTAATGATTCAATGACAATCAAAACTACTAATTAAATTAGTGTCTAAAATATACATTTCCCCCATATACATTTTTAAACTAAAAACCATATCAACTAAAATCTTGATGCAAAAAAAATATTTGTAATTTACTTTTTGTTTTTGTGAAAATAATAGATAAGTAGGTCTATAACAACAACAAAAAAGCACCAAAAACTGTTCAAAACAACAAAAGCATATGACATTATTTAACAACCTTGTTGCTCACAGTACGTATGTTTTTAACAGTTTAAGTTATTGTAAACGATCCATTTCCACATAGAGAAAATTAATTTTTACTCCAGGAACCCAACAAATGTATAAGCATGGCATCTACATGGCCATACTGTGAACATAGTCAAAGCTAAATGGTATGACACACAGTAGGATTTATTTAAAGGAAAATTTAAATAAAGAATTAGGGAAAATGTACAAATTATGATGCTTTTGCTGCCATTCTGTGAATAATATGTAATCATGTAATTAAGGGTGGGCAATATACTAGTAGACATGTTTAACTGCTAGAAATGTCTAGAAACTATCATCGCTGTTACAACTACTCGCTAAAACTTTTTAAGCATTGCAGCTTAAAACAAGTGATTTTAAGCCGTTGAAGCGCAATCAGCAGCAAAAGAGAACTCATTTCACGATATGACGATATGTACTCACACTCGGCACGGTTGCCACGATTATCCCCCCCACCCCACTCCCCGTTGATCTGCACTCACACTTGCAGGTCAGCAGACAGTGCACTTGTCTTCAGTGAGCTTGAGGTTTTTTTTTAGGCTAGTATTAGGGTGAATCCCATTTCTCTGTCTTACCCCTTCCCCGTCGTCTTACCCCTAGCCCTTGTCCCTCGAAACCGAGTGGTAAGCGCTAGGGGTGAAAACATACCCCTATGAAATGAGACGCCACTTGGTTACTGTTACGTCATCATACATCGTCGCTAGCTGCTGCTACGTCACCAGAGGAGACAAGTGTTGATCACAAACTCTCCGTCTAAAAGTGTGTGTTTGTCGATTGCGTGGGTTTTAGTGATGTTTTCTCTATTCAGAGAAATGCGGGACTGTTGTGCAAATCAGCAATGTAACGTTAGCGTGGACAAATAGCGATTTTTAAAAACGTTTCAATTAAGAGCATGGTTGCAAATATATATGTAAGTTACAGGACTGTGTAGAGCACAAAACAAGACTGTCGTAATTTTAAAATAAATTATTTAAGACGAAAATACTCTCTGGATGATCTGGCCGCAGTGTGTTCTGGGTACCCCTTGGTTTCAAGTAAGCTCGCGAAAGTGCTTGGTTTTAAGGGGTATCTACCCCTTCCCCTTAGCCCTACCCCTCGATCAAAACCAGAATTAGCCCTTACTCTCACGTGAACGCGCAAAACTAAGGGGAAGGGGTAAGACAGAGAAATGGGATTCACCCTTAGTTTTTTGTGATATTGACACTGGTGACAAGAATTGTGACATTTCTATGGTATCAAAAATTGATATCATAAAAAAGACCTTATTTTAAGCAAAAATAACTATATTGTGATATATATCATTACTGTGAAATAAAATTACTCATCTTGTGATATATGATTTTGGTCATATCGGCCCACCCCTACATGTAATCCATAAAAATGTAACTGTAATCAGATTAAGAGCATTTTAAAATGTAATATAATCTAATTACAAGTACATTTTTGATTAAACCAGATTACATGTAATCAGTTACTACCCAGCACTGTTAAGCACAACAGTATATACACTGAATGATAAGAGCACAAACCATCATCCAGATAGGCCTGATCCAGGTTCTCCTGCTTGATGGTGACTCTCCCAGGACTGACGTTTCTCTGGTGCTGCACCGGCAGGTATGTCTGCTGATGGCTGCGGGCCGGAGGGGATCTCCCTGTGGTTGGGGATGCCCTCGAGCCGTACGCCTTCTGGTGGGCCGCAGCGGAGCCGAACTCTGAGACATCGAGGGTGGGAAACAGAGAGGACGCCGTTTGGAAGCTGTCTCCCGCTATGGTGTGCTGGTAGGTGTTGGGCACAAAAGTAGACACAGAGGTTGCGTGAGCCGGGGACCCAGAGAGAACTCCTGGCACCGTGTGATCCAGCGGGTAGCGTATGTGTGCGTGTTGTGGGGCAGCAGGGTACATGCAGTGAGCTCGCTGGTATGACAGGCCACTCTGCATCATGTAACCGTCTGCAAGATGGCAAGAGGGAGGAGAGATGCCCATAATGGGACGCCCGGTACGGTCTAACTGTGGGTATTGGTATTCTTCAACCGGCTCTGCTTTAATCTGTGGCACTAGAGAGGAAACATTTGGAAGCAGTTTTAAAACAAAAGACGAGGGTAGTGAAGTAGTTCTTAAAAGAAGCAGTTATAGTGCCTAAATATTAGGGCTGTGCAATTAATCGCATGCGATTGACATTCGCATCTCATCAGTAAAGCCGGTTCTGTGATTAGTAGTAAATCTCCTTCACGTGCTTTCAGATGGAGCGGCATTTAATACACAGATTTACTACTAATCACAGAACCAAACTTTACTGACGAGATGCGAATGACAATCACATGCGATTAATTGCACATCCCTACTACAAATATACATTTGCCCTTAGTAAACTCATTTCAGTTTGTAAACTTGTCAATTACTATATGGAATAAAAAAGAGATAAGTAGGTCTATAACAAAAAAAAATAAACACTGTCCAAAAAAAACTTGCTGTGGTGTTGTAAATCTGAATAATTGAGATAATTTTAAAATAAAACTGAAAGTATTTGTTAATAACGAGACCTGAGAGGGGCGTGTAGGTGAAGTTTTGAGGCTGGCTGCATCTCTTCTTCCCATTCAGCACGTGAAATTTGACTTTGACTGGGTGGTAGATGTTGGGGTCTCGATACGGAGGGATTTCCAAAAACAGCAGGTTCTGATAGGAAACACAACTTACATGTAACCGCTTTATTCAAGGCTGTGTATTACTTTGCTCTCCAAATAGTCTGAAGTACTTACAGACATGCATTTGTCTCTGTAAACTTTCGCCTCAGCCTCCCATAACTGTAAGTCAACTAAAACAAAGAAACAGTCGTTTGAATGCTGAAAAAATAACTATTAATATTTTTCAAACAGCTAGTATTTTCTTTATGAATAACAGCATATTAGAATCAGCATATTATTATGATTTCTGAAGGATAATGTGACACTGAGACTGGAGAAATGATGCTAAAAATTAATCTTGATCTCAGGAATAAATTACATTTTACAATATATGGAAATAGAAAACTGTTATTTTAAATTGCAAACGTATTTCACAATATTGCTGTATTTTTTTAATCAAAATTCAGCCTTAGTGAGAGTCTTCTATCAAAAACATGAAAAATAAATCCTACTGACCCCAATCTTTTGAAGGGTAGTTTATTTTTTTTTAAACTTAGAAGTTAATTTACATCCGCTCACAAACACACGCCCATGTGCACTCTCACTGTTTAACGTTGGAAGCCACAACAAATGTCTGGTCTGTGACTTCTACATGAGCAACAGAGAGAAAGTTTCATGCATAGTGGATGAAACTCCCGCTCTCCTGCTGTGTTTCTGCTGCTCTGCAAACCTCACGTTGAGTCTCTGTGCTTGTAGATGCTATCTGTGCAGAGCATAACCACATCCTCTCGCACCGCACTGCACACCTAAATGGAAAGTGCAGCTAAAACGTTGCTTGCGTCAGAAAGTGTAGGCTGTCTTTATAGGATGTCAGTGTGAGTCATGGCTGATATATGCTATTGTCCTCAAGTTCTGTGTCACTGAGCTTTCACTCAACATTCAAAATATTCTGGCCGTTTTGGATGATTTCCGGTGCTTCCACAAATACTTTAATTTAATTTCCTCCTTAATTGGTTTGAATCTGTCCATTTAGTTTAATAAAATGTTTAACTTTGTCCATTTCATGCATCTACTTCCATATGCATATGAATGTTTATGCTGTGTGCTGTAAAGCAAACATTGATTTTAAATCAGTCAAGTTTAACTTATGTTGTTTTTAATCATCTTACTGCCTTTATGTAGACTCTTAAATAATATGACATTATTGAAGGTGCATGCATAATAATTATAAAATAATGAGTAAATTATTAAGTGTAGATTAGATTTAGAGTTTAGCATTTTAACATGCAATTAGACATGATGACAACTCTCTAAAAGTATTTAATATCATCAACTACCAATAACAGGTGTTTGGAATGTGAGTGTCTTAACGTTATGTATAGTGCGTAGGTGTTGGTTCTGAGGTCTCTGACGTCTTTAAACACTGACAGACAAACTAGCGGCTATGTAGATGTGTGTGTGTGTGTGTGTGTGTGTGTGTGTGTGTGTGTGCTTTGCAAGCCTTATCTTTTTTCACTCTTATGTTGTTGCAAAGGTTGGCCAAAGCATACTGCAGTCTACCATACAACCCAGAGCCTCATGGCTCCAGCCTGGACCACAATTATCCAGCATATGCAAAGCTTATCAATACGACTTCAAACAAATAGTATGCTAATCTTCTCCACAGATGGCTGATAGTGCCCTTGAGAAGTTAAATATTAAAAGAGTTATATGTCGATGGTTGGAGCTGTTAACGCTGCAGCACAAAATCAGAAGGTGAAGATCTACTTTCACCTTTTGTCAGCTTGTTTGAGAGTTATTCATCCATGTAAAGTGAGATTAACATCTCTCTAACTGAATTTACACCTTAGCCGATTCGTTTTCACTGAAACTGTAAACCTAACATAGAAGGTTGTGTATCGTTCAGTCTAGTGAGTAACATCAGAGATACTCCAAAAAAGATTTGTATACTAAGCAAAAAAGTCCAAAATGTTATTGTATCAATGACAAAATATAAAATCAAGTGTCTTTTATTTTAGTTTATCATCTGACACAATGACATTCAGACATTTTTACGTGTGTCCGAATAATTTTTGGAGCCACTGATGACCTCTTTGCTCTCTACACACCCACATTAGCCACTGAAATACACATTGGTTTACCATTACACATGATCAAAACAAGTATGACCAAGCCTCTCGCTGCAGAGTTTTACTCACCATGTGTTTTCTCAAAGAAGATGACTTTGGACTCTGATGAGAAGTTCTGGCCCCTAAGGATCATCTGCGGTCCACCCAGAACCGAACAATGGTCTACGTCCTGACGCTCTACCGTTGGCTGCTCATGAGCGGACCTTTGAGCTGTAACAAAACCCGCTGCATTCATGCATTTAATATTGAAAATATGATATTTGACCATTCTGATATATTCAGCATCATGACTTTGGCACGATGCAGAATGTGAACTTGTTATTTGGCCAATCAGGCAGTTACAATACCTACTGAATATATGAAATATATAATATTAAATATTTAAAAAAAGTCAAATATAAAACAATATAAAAGATAATGAGTTGCCACTTGTCAATTCTGTACAAAAAAATAGATTTTATAAATGCAAAAAACTTGTATTAAAATGTAAGGTTGAAGTAATAAATGAAAAGTTTTAATGCATACAGCATTCAATAGTCTGCGAAGCCACTTGGAGAGAGACCCACTGGCCACTGGGTTGAGGAACGTGGACACGGAAGACCAATCGCACTCGTGTGTTTTTCCGCCCCACATCCGTCTCTCCTTTCTTCAGCTCAATGTCGGCATTTCTCAGTTTCAGGATACCAGCGCAGTCAACTCTAAAAATGTGAACGAACATTTAGCATGCAAATCATTGGTTCTTCCTGTTTTTATCTATTTTGGGCTTCTTTTTTATATTCTAAGAATGTAAACTATCAATTACCTATTTAAATTAGATATAATTTGGGCTATTTGTCACTTTTTTGGTTTATTATTGAAAGTCAGTTTCAGGCAGATACTCTAAAGTCTACACATTATGAACTATTTTCACCATTACTGACCAAGAATGATGCTATCCAATAGCAGGTAATGTTTTTACAATAAATGGGTTAAGTTGTCACAAAGAAAACCTGCATAATAAATGCATGTTATTAGCTATTTAATGGCTGCATGTACATTTGAACAATTATTGAAGATAAGAAATGTAAGCGCTGCTATTTTTGCCAAAAATAAATGATAAAAATAAATTCATTTGGAAGATTAAATTCACACAAATTTACAACAGTATAGAACTAGGCATTTAAACCACTGTTGGATTTTTGCAATTGCATAATTGACTCAAAAGCTGAGATTCGGCACTTGAGATAACTTCTCCCATGTGACAACTTGCCCCAGTCGTCTTTATGTGATATCATTATCTTCTTACACAGCTCTCATGTTCTCCTTGGGTTCCAGCGGCACCTCTAGGACCTTGGCTCCATTCAGCATTCGTTCCTGACTGTTGGTGGAGACGGTCTTGCCGGTGATGCGGTGGACCAGGTAGAAAGCGTGAGGTCTGAGGTGCCGGTCGTCAGCCGTGCCGATGAAGACCTGTAGAGCCAGCGGTTCCGTCCCGGTGTACCCTCGCAACTGAAACAGTAAACCACAGGTTATATCGGCACACGATTCACAGTATGCCAACAATCAAAGGATCAACTAGCATTTGAAGATAAACTAAATTTGTGTCTCAATGCTAATTTTTGCTAGGTGTCTTTGGTGATTTTTAGTGAATGTATGAAGTCATTTATCTTCATTTTCAACAGATACGATGCTAATACTCAGTGTGAGATATGCATACTAGCTGAGTGAAAGGTTTAGTCAGTGTAGATGATATGACATATTGTCTCAGCGATAGCAACGACAAAAACACGGCTCCTCATTTCCCTAAATTCATGCCGTAACAGGGAAATAACGCCACCACAATCATTGCATTATCTCTCTCTCTCTATCTCCCTCTTGTTTCTGTTATCAAGCTCTTCACTGACAGCCATCTCAGTTTCACCAACACACTTTCAATCTCTCTCACAAACGTTCTGGCACATTTTCACACAGCGATTCTTGAGAATTGTTATATTCGCTCCCCACGCATCCTTACAAAACCAATCTTTCCGCCCTCCCACGGCTTTGACTTTTCTTCTAAATACTCAGCGCTGTCCTCGAATTACCTGAACGACAGGATGGCCTCCAGTAGATGCTTTGACAGCGCCTCGGCTGCCCTCCGTCTCGTAGTGGGCCCGGTGGTGTTGTCTGGGTTGAACCTCTATCCTGAGCTCATACTGCTCAGTGCTGCTGGGAAGAGGACATTCCAGCGCAGGCAAGGCAGCCACTGGCATACTAAGAGATGAGAGACTGGTTAGTCACAACAACCATCACAGATCACTTCATAATAAGCAGCTTCTGGGAATAAAAATGCATAGGGACCACGATTAGATGTGCAAACATTTTAATGTCATGCACTCTGAAAATCTGGCATTTTTAATCGCTCAAAGCTTGCTCATTTATAGCTCTGGACACTTTATGTAAGCATAAATTATGTCTCAGATGTTTCTCCTAAACTATATTAGAAGAAATAAAAATAGACATGTTGAGAAACTAGCTGGGTACAAAGCTATACAAAGGGCAGCTTAGATAAACGTTTCCTATCAAATTCTCCCAATATTAATTTAAGTTCATAAAGATTGTTCACTTTTGATATCTTCTTGGTACTACAGTTTGAGATTCTAGAAGAGACACATGTGAGTTTGAGGCCTTTTGACGGGAGAAATTGAATCGCTGTCAGGGGAAATAAATATATTATGGTGCTGGTTATAATTAGTTGCTTGTGTTTTTCCTCATTTGTACACACTTAAGACTAAAGGTTCCAAAATGGGGGTTAAAATAACAATTTTTTCTTAGTATAAAGAACAACTAAATCTATAGAACCTTTTTCTACTGTAACAAACCTTTTGTGCAATGATATGTTTTCAGGTTTATTATAGGTTCTTCATTGGAACCATTGATGCCAATAAAGAACCTTTATTTTTACGAGTGTAAGTGGATAAAGGCTGTTAAACGAATAAATGTAAGACTGTTGCTTTGTCACTGGACTGATAAATTGATCGATTATATCATACCTACAAACCCCTGCGAGAGCCTGACTGGACCAGTTGGCAGGCATGTAATAGCACGGTTCCACGGTGAATTCTTTTTTCACTTCCGGCATAGGTGGGAACATGCCCACATGGCTTTCCGTGTAGACAGAATAATCTAGATTAGGTCGGACAATCTTAGTAGGGATTGGTTTAGTCAAAATGTGGCTGAGGTTGCTCATGGAATCCTGCAAGTTTTCCAGTGGATAGAACTCGGCGGGCTCGTCCCGGCTAAAACAGGGGCTTTGAGATCTCTGGGTCTTGTACTCGGCGTAAGTGCGCTTCCCCTGCGGAGAAGTCGAGCGAGAACGTGGAGAGGTGGGACGGCGGTCCAGGACGGTGTCTTCTGTGATGCTGGTGCGAGGGGACGTGTTTGGAGAACCAGAAGCTTGGATTGCCTGCATCATCGGGCAAAGGACGGCTTCGGTCAACCTGGCCAGAGTTCCTTCACCAACACCAGGAGAGATGCAGGGCGAGTATGTTCCTGGAGAATAGCCATCTGAATGCCAGCTAGTAGACGAGGTGCTACTAGCCGGACTGAGGCATTGGCTCTCCCTGTAAGGAATGTCAAGCATGGGCCGACTGATGTTCACAGGGTTGGTGTGGACATGGTCATTTTGGTACAGGTCAGGGCAGGTGATCTCAATTCTCGGGCCGTTGCCTTGGAGCGCTCCTGAGTGGCTGGCAAACATGGAGGGGTGTCTATAATCAGATTGGCCATAGGTGAGAAAATCACCGGTGGGGAGATGGTGGGAAAGCTGGTGGGAAAGCTGAGACACAGACTCCTCATCGTACAGAGACGGGTCTTGATGAGTGATTGGGGAAGTTTGATTGGTACCGTGGCTGCCAGCGTCATCAACTAAAAACAAATGGGAAAACACATTAACAACTTTTAGCTGTGTATATTACTATTATAATCAAACCGGATGTTTATAATAAAAATTATGAATGTTTCCTGTAAATATAGGCTTCAATACTAGAGAACTAAACAGTGAAAGTTTCCACTACATCTTTGGTTTCACACAATGTGTGTAACCTACTTTTAAACCCAAGCAACCTATCTCCAACTCTCCAAAGCAAAATAGTACAAAATAGTCGTAATAATGGTAATACAATACAAATAAAATAGTAATATAATTTAAGTAGAATGAGTAGAACCCATACAATAGTGTAATAATTCTGTACCACAGTATTATAAAGTATCATTACTGTATCATACTTCTCTTTTTGTACAAAAAACGATTAATACTTTGACAATTATTTGTTTTGTATGCAATTAAAAACATGGTGAATTATAAAGGAGAGAACAAAAACACTTGTTATGGGAGGAAAGCAGGTCAAAAGTTCTAAAATGATGATTAATAATTAGTGATACCCACTAACCTTGGTCATCTGGAGGTATGTCAGGTTCATTGTACAGAAAAAGTAATGGAAAGTCCAGTTCTTCCTGGCCGTCGATGTTTTCGTATAAATTACTCATTGGACAAGTTTTCAAGCCAACGTTCCCGCAGTAAAAGTGAATTAAAAAAGAAACGAAAAAAATGAAACTAATCGATCCCGGAATAGTTTAACGGAATAAAAACGGCTATCGATAGTTAGTTTAGTTTCTAAGGACAACGGGACGAAGTGTCAGTCAGTCGCGCGCTACTAACGATTCGAGTGCGTGTGAGAGAGAGCGCGAGAGATGCAGCGCAGCTTCCGGTTTGAAAAGAATCTCCCTCACAGACCTCTGCCGCTGCGCGTGAAACTATAACACAACAAACGTGTAGACGATTGTTGTGTGAGAAAGTTACAGAAAATGGTTCTCAGTGCTGCAGAACCCGCAAATAAGCGAGTGTCGTGTAAAATCGGTTATTTTAACACGTGGAGAGCAGGTAATAAGTCACGGTCTGACATCTCACGACCTCAAATATAAACAACAAAAACACTTCGTATATTCACATCTTAATAACATAGACAATATATTTAATGCGTATCAAATTAATCAGTAAAGCATATTTTGACTTGAGGTTTATGCTTTCATTGTGTTGCTTGTTTACAGTGTCGTTTTAGGCCTGTATGGTTTAATATGTATACAGTCTGTTATGGGAAATAATCTATTGTGCTATCTTTCAGACTCTTAAAGGCGCCGCGGGTATTTTTAGAATGACAGGTGCAAATGACGCGAGTCTGTTTTTACAGTGATTCCTGTCGTGTACATCTGTCCATCCGCATGTCACCTTATAAGGGTCGGTGTTTCTTAGCAGCACAATGGCGCCACCTGCTGGCCTGACCTTTGAAAGCGTGTCTTTAATCAGAATGAGAACTTGACATGACATTTCAAGCAGTGACAGTGTGACAGACTACACTGCATCTAACACATCCCACTACACTGCACAAGAGAGTGTGTAATTAAAAATACACTTTCAAAGCTATACAATAGATATAGATTTCAATTACAAATAAACGCCAATTAAACAGTATGTTATAACCTCCAAAAATCTTTTTCAATTACAAATTAACTAATTAAATAATCTATAATTATTAGTCATGTGCAATTCGACAAGACATTTGTAGCCTATAAAGAACATAGGCTATTGAAGAAATTTAATGCAGTTTAACTGTGGTTTCCTATTACTTTAGATCTTTATGTTTAGTTTACATTAATTAATTTATTCTATTTCCGGTTTTATTTAATGTTACATCCTCTTGCACCCAGCATTTACGGGTTGTGTTACTTTTCAGTATTATTTTCTTGCATCATAAATGCCACCATCTTTCTCCTTTTGATTTCCCAGCTGCATGCTTCGAAGGTTGTCATTGTCAGTGCTGTTAATGTGCTTTTATGACAGGTTGTTCATCTAGGTGTTTTTGCTGAGTCATCCGCCATGTTAACGGATTCAATAAGGTAATGTCACAGTGTTAGTGGTTCCCAAAGTGACAAAGGAGCGTTCTAGACTTTAATCAAAACCAATGTGTTTCTTAAAATACACTGCTATTCATTATGACCTTGTATAAAACGATAAAAAAAATAATTAATTAATAGGGACAGTATTAGTAATATGCGCTCGATGAGTTTATGTTTTTCTGGGGGGGAGGGAAATCAATGTCAAAATTATCCTGGCGTGTCTGAAAAACAACCGAATCGACGTCGAAGAAGCCTGTCAGTCATCACCGTCTTCACGGAACAGTGCTCACGTGCGCGTCCGGTAAGAGAAAGTCAAACGCGTTAGTTCGGCGGACACCGGTCGGAGCTCGCGCTGGCTCCTGTTGCCACAGCAACCACTGAGGAGAAATCCGTGCAGCTTCTGATGCTGTAGCATTACCGCAATGAGGGGGATGTAGCAGTTGTGTTCGGACAGATGGGACCTCAAGATTGACTGTGACTCGCCACAAAGCGACGAGGAAAGGAAAATAGTCGAGTTTTTATATTGGACTGGAAGGACGAGGTCTGGAAACGACCGTTTTCGAGCCGCAATCAAGACCTGAGGGTGAGTGCCATTGGCGATAACTGCGGATTATAAACGTTTAGTTACAGTTTATGATATAAACATCGAGTCTTGTCATTAAATTATTAATTTACATAAAATGTCTATACGCATAAACAACGTATAAGGCGGAACGCATTCGATGAACATAGACAAGACGTCGCGGAAAGCGACTTTTTCCAAAGGCAAATTAGTTTTAATAATTAATCAGATTTATCCGAGCTGTCATTTAAATACCAAAACAGCTTATGAGCTAGAAAAGCGACGGCGCGACGTCAAATAACAAATATCGTAATGCTCGCCGCGACAGATATCGGTATTTATGCGATTAGCCACAACTTGTGGTTTGTTTAATGCAAAAACTAGAATCGTTTTATAATATCAGTACATTTTTTGTTCTCTGTTCCTCTAATAAAATCCACCCGAATCGATGAATGTAAAAAAATACCTGTTGGATCTATAACAGAGATGGACATTAAACATAACAGCTAGTGATTATTGTTTGTAGCAGAATGATGCAAAAATAGTGATTGCTGAGTCTGTTGATTGTTTAAATCTGATTAGTTCAATTAGTAGCCTAATATGAACCGTATCTATAGGCTAATGATTTTATAAACAACTAATTTGCATAGGTCTTCTTATAATTTATGGATTGCCAACGGGCTCCATGAAAAAATGCATTGCACATATCTCTCATAACTCTCAATATTTTAACTGATGGATGTGAAAATTAGTCAAACTCTTTCTGAGAATGCACCTAAAAATGGTTAATAAATATAAGCCTGCTTCTTTTATTACAGTATTCACAAATCAGTTGCCACGAGCTGTTTGAATGATTTGCAGTTATTTTATTGAGCACATGATATCTAGCAGTATCAGACTCCTCACTAATGAACTGTGAATACAGTCCTTGAGAGAACCGAGAGCGAGAGAGTCTTTGCATGTTATATAATGTCCTCTGTGGAGGATGAATTGTAATTACCTCACTAAAAAAGCCTCTTGAACGTCATCATCAATAGAGTCTGCCACTTTAAAGAGTCAGTGCTAGATACAAGACACAAACATATTATTAAAACTATAATGTATGTTTAAAAGCAGCAGAATTGCACAAAAGGATCCAAGCGTTCATGAAAACATGCAAGTCTTCTAAAGATGGACAGATTGAAGTGCACACACTAAGGAGTGCTTTGCACCTCAACCCCGATTATACTTATTTATGGCGACAGTGTTCAGCCTTGGCGATGTTCCCGATTGCAAAATGGCATGTCTTGGCAAAAGCCAGCGGTCACTTGAGGATGGGTTGATCATTGAGGACTTTTAGTGACATTAGAAAATATCTCTCTTCCAAATCTGGGCCCACATATAGCTGTACCCCTTCTTCCAGGACTCATAGGGTCACTGGTTACCGGTGTGGGTTGGTCTGTTTCATACCTGCGCTTCAATGAATAGAATGACTAACTCGCATGTGAAATCTTCACTGAGCTGTCACACTAAATCAAGAACAACTACTACAAAAAACAAGCACTTTTTTTACTGCATGGCCAGAAGTGACAGAAAATAAGGCTCGGATCCAAAATGAAACGAGACCTCATTTGTATCGATAATGAAAAACCATATGAATAAATCTGCAGATTTGTCTCTGGTTGCACACTATTTAACAGCAACTGTTTGTTATTGTTTTTTAACACATTGAACTGGTCTGAAAATGTATCTGTAATGCTTCTACAGCAGTTTATCTTCATCGCTTTCCTTGTTTTGCTGGGAGTCTGATATCCTTCCGTTCAGTTGGCAAGACAAAAGGTACATCTAGTGCTGATGTCAAAATGAATTGATAGATTTATTTACCTGTATTGTGCATACGGTCTCTTTAGTTTTCACAGAAATCAACCGTAGGTGCATTGCTTACTTATAATACACCACATTCCTGTCAAGATGTTGAAATACGTGCCAAAACTACTTTCTTAATACACATCCCAGATCTTATTTTGAAGTTCACGTTATAAAAAATGCTTTGTTGTCAGTCATAAGAAACAGCTTTTTGGCTGACATCACCAGGCAACACGCCCAGATAACGATTGCCATTACTGTTGTAGGTAATGTAGTCTTTCTAGAATCTTGCCAGTAGTTAACAGTAATGTATAGCCATTTACTGAAACAATAGCAACTAACAATAAATATGAAGAATTGTTACCAGTGAGATATGAAGAGGATGAACTTGACCTTTATCTTCCACGTCCGAGTCAGAAGCCTTTACTCCAACGTGTGCCGGTGGCTTTTCAAAAGGGTTCCTGGTGGATAAAATGGTTAAAAGTACATTTTCTTACTAACTGAATGAGAGTTATACTTGGGAGTACATCACATTACAGACGTACAATAGGTTGTAAATGCTGTTTGGATTGTAATTTTCCTCATTCTGTCAGTTTTAAATGGTCTTTCGTAAGGAGATCTGCTCCTTTCTGCAGAGTTTTGTTTCAGTCCTGATACACTCCTGTAATTCTCAAGCATCAATTACACCTTGAATGTGCATTTTGTGGCACTACTGCAAAAAATCTTCCTGTCTAGAAACATGACATTCACTTTATGCCGACTAAAATCACTTGAACACATCATAATGCAAGGAGCATCCCAGGAGAACTATGGT
Source organism: Ptychobarbus kaznakovi (assembly GCA_027422405.1). NCBI lineage: Eukaryota > Metazoa > Chordata > Actinopteri > Cypriniformes > Cyprinidae > Ptychobarbus > Ptychobarbus kaznakovi. The sequence goes on along the minus strand of CM049800.1, from coordinate 1,558,413 downwards.
GGGCATGAGGGTGGTCCGTTATCTAAAGGTTATTTGAATGCATCTAAAAGGAAACAGATGGGCGTAGTTATTTCGGTTTATTGTTTTTAAAACAGGCTATATCTAACTGAACTCAGTCATCTGTGGTTTGTAAACATCAGTTGTTAGCCTGGAACCACCAGCTTGACTTAAATCAGTGATGCCATTCATCCAGGGTCTAAATTAAGAGCATCATTAGTATTCCTTTTTTAACATGGAGTTATTATATATCCCAGAGAGCGTAGTTAATTTGACAAGCTAAAATAAAGGATTATATGTTCAAACTAACACGGAAAATAAGAAGCACTTCAGAAGGCCTGCATGCTCCTCAAAAGGCTGGCGTAAACATCGGAGCAGGCAGGTGAACTGGTATTATTTATGTAACCCATGCACAGCACCAGGACACAGATGGTGTTTTCCGGTGAACGCCCCTTGCATCTTTATTTCCCCTTCTCACACAAACACACAGACGCAATCGTCTCCTGCGGTTACTGGCACTATAGGTCACCCAAGCAAGAAGATGACAAACACCAACTGACACTGACATCATCATCACCTTTCAAATTCAATTATTTTAGAAACAAGACACTTTAGATATCCTGAACGGACAATGATTTAAGTAAATAGAAATTGATTTTCCATTACAGACCTCGGTATTGAGAGTTTTCGAGTGCATCTCACTAAACATGTTCCTTTTACCTAAAAATAAATAAATTACTTTTTATATAAAGACAATTAAACTTATTTTAAGACCAGTATGATTTTTTTGCATTGAGATTTTCATAACAATTAAGCACATTTTCTCCATATTTCATATTACTTAAATGAGTAATCAGGATTTTTTAATTCATATTATTCTCGATGGTCATTTTACTGTAAGGTCATTAATTATTTAAAGTCTCCCCCTCATATATAAAAATAAATAAATGGTTATTTTAAATAAAGAAAATGGTCATAAAAATTATTTTTAAACTAATTTATTTTTCTTCATGTTTCGTAAGGCATTGGCCATAAATAGAAGTATGAACTAATTTATGTAGATGCATATGTTTTCAATTCTAGGCTACACATGTTCAATTTTCTTGCCAATATTTTTTTAAAGCCAACATGATGATAAATTCAGATCCAGCCCCTGAATTTCAGCATCACACAAATTGCACTTAAAAATAGAAAATTCTTCATCTGAATAAAGATCTTTATTTACAAGCCACTGAAAACTGCAACCATGTCTGCGGCCAAGTATAATGCAGTTAATATATTCCACTGCAACTGCATTGATTACTCAGCTAAAATATAGATGCGCCCTTAGCATAGATTGACTCGCTGCCGTTTTAATGGCAAATAAATTCTGTATGACGGTTGCATTCTTTTAACCTTCACTCCTCTCGCTTCATCTTGGATGTCAGGTTTGACCCACTGGCTTTTATTCAACAGACTCTGCTGCCATTTACATGACCGAGCCGAAGAACCCTTAGAGACAAGCTGCCATACAATGTCAAAGTCATAATTTCATCGCATCACTGCGTTCTCGACTGTTGGACACGAGTGTGTGTGTGACAGTCATCAAGGTTGGGGGGGGGGGGACGCTGTATCCTCTAGCGCCGCACACATGCTATTTATAGACCGGCTTCAAATTCAAACAACCTGCGCTTTGAGACATGGAAAGAGAGAGGAGGAAAAACAATGAAATGTTTCGTTGTGGGAAATTAAATTAGCATGTTTGCCGCTCTCTTGTTAACATCCATTGCATCACTTCCACAGGGAGTGAGTCACGTCCACAGGGAATCAAGAAATACAGGAGCTAATTACATTTGTAAATCAACTTGTATGGCCTCAGTTGGGCTTCGCTTCGCTTGAATGGCTTGCCACGCCTATGACTAGCACATATGAGGATCTCCTCTAGCCACTATTTTAGCAAAGTAGTCAATGAAACATACATTTTTGCCATATACAAGGATGTAACCAAATATTGGGGATAAAAGTTTAGGAATGTGACATTAAAAATTCAACAACTAGCCACTAACCTTAATATTGGGAGGAGCAACTACAACTGTTTTCGGCCCGGCGGTGTGTATGCTTTCTTTCACACACGCCCACCCTTATGTTGACATCTATACACCTGATAGGAAGGGCTTGATGAATGCAAAGGGTTTGTAGCGGTGCTGGCTTAATGACACTAGAAGGGTTTTACTCAAGCAGATATCAAGCTGTTCCCTCTTGCATTCTTCAGATCTGGTGCAAAGTGTTAATATTTCGCATTTTGCAAACAATTACATTCTTATCTACATAACACGTCTGTCTCTTCTCTCATTTTTTTGCAGAATGAACAAAGTGCTTGGAGGGACAATGTGAGCATTCAGAGTTGAAGGTCATAATCACGTATAGCCACTACTGGAAGAAAATATCTGGCAGTATTCAGGATGATTTTGATGACTTTATCTGAATCTGCGATTCTTCCACCTCATTCTAGAATCAGCTATGGATAACAAGGCAAAATACACGCTCCGTGTCCAGACTCTGATTTCAAAAGAACTGGCAGATGTTTGTTATGGAATATCTTTGGACCCCTCGGATGCCAACTAACTTTGTTTCTTTATTGCCTCTTTGGTTTTGTCTTCCTCTAAACCATTCTGGAAAAACCCAAGTAAGTTATTTAATTGAGTGCGGACAGTGAATGGAGATTCTCATTTAGCATGCAATTAATTTCTGTATTCTTGTGTTTTAGTATAATCAGCTTGTCATAAATACATCAGGGTGTCTTATCATGGACATGTGTTCAATGTTAAGCTTTCCATCAGGACTCAAATGTGCGTTTGTGGACTTCTAATCAGCATTGTATGCTGCAAGCTCTTGAAAAGATGAATTTAAGCAATCCTTGTTGGTGAACAACAAAACTCAAAGCAGAAACACAAAGGCTACCAAGGACGGTGCTCAGGTGCTGCTTCTATTGCGTGCTAAAATTTGCTTAATTTGAGCATTTGCACCTGCTTTCTGGCTCTTTCGCTCCTCTCGGCTGTGGCCACGCTCCATCTCTCAGGATGAGCCAGAAGTCCGACTCCGAGACTGAGAGCTCCCAGGCGCCGGTGATTTATACGGTGGAGGAACTGGAGTGCAAGATCTGCTACAATCGCTTTGACACCCGAGCCCGCAAGCCCAAGGTGTTGAGCTGCTTGCATCGGGTCTGTGCCAAATGTCTAAAGAAGATGGTGGAGCTGGACTCGTCTCCGAGTATCATCAGCTGCCCCTTCTGTCGCCACGAGACTCACGTACCTGACGAGGAGATCTGGTTGCTTCAAGATGACAGCAACATTCTGGCTATTCTGACTTACCAGGACCGGGCGCGTAAGAGCGGCACCACACCCAGCGGTGAAGTCCTTTTGACGCCCAACAGCCTAAGCGCAGGCGAGCAGGCCCACAGCTCCTCCGACTGCCTCGTCATCACAATCATGGAAGTCCCTGGAGAGTCGCAGTCCTCGGACTCTATGAGCATGTTGAACATGGTGCGCTTGTATCGGCCGGCCAGCCTGGACTCCTTGCCTTGCCACCTTCCCATGCAGAAGTGTCGGGCTTGGACGTCTCGTTCGGTTCCTCGCTTTCTAATGGGTTTCTTCTGCCTGGTCTACTTTAGCTCACTGCCACTGGGGATCTACTTGCTGATGATCCAGCAGCTCACGATGGGAGTGATCTTGGTCAGCCTGGTGCCCTCCACCCTGGTCCTTTGCGTGTTCTACGGCTTCTGCCAATGTCTGTGCCACGAGATCATGGAGGCCATCGCCACATAACACCCCACGTCCGGTCCTTGGGCTGATCTTTGGACTAGCAAGACCTGTAAAAGAACAAAAGCCAAATGACCGAAGCATATCTACTTATCCCAGACACCGCATTTTTTTCGTTGCACCAGATTATACCAGCATCTACCAGTGAACTCCTTGTAACTCACCTCACATTATATGCAGGGCCTACTGTACTTGACTTTAGCAGTTAAAGCTTGTTTATCAATGCAACCTCTGTGGTTTTGTATCATCTCTAGCTCATCCAATTGGGTCTTCAACAACGGTGATATAAATAACACGCAACAGAGAATGAAGACCTTCCACACTTTAATATGGAAACCACAGAATGTGTTCAACAATACTAGAAGAATTTGTTTGTTTTCTGTTATCTTCTGAATATCTGTGGTATAATTTCAATCATTGTCTCAATGTTCTCGTTGAAGTTCCTAGTTGCCTTTGTAAGGCATTTCAATGGCCAAGCTGTAATGTATTTGTAAAATAAGTGAATTTGTGTTTGTAATTGCTATGAGAATGAACAAATACTTTAAAGCCACCTGTTAGATATTCAATAAATATTCTTCCATATCTAACAGAACTCTAGATTAAACTGAAGTACACTTACCATACTAGAACACTGTTTTGAGTATCCACCTTTTTCCTACGTCCCATGACGCTTTGAGCAAATTATGGGAGTAACTTCCGTTTACACCGTAAACAATCAGCAAAAGGTTCGCTCTATGAACACAATAAGCATTAAGCAAAAACTGGGTACAGTGAGGTGACCTTATTTTACTCACCCTTCAAACATCGATCATTAAAAGTGTAAACATTTTTAAATAAATTAAACATGTAAGTGTAAAATCATTAACAAATTACTTTCAACATACCACGATTAACTCCTAAAGATCCTCCTCCTATCCACAACAATATTACGGACGTGTTAGATATCATTATAGTAATAAATGTCTATATTTCGTAACAATTACATTTTACAGCATCTGTGTGAAAACAAACAGAGACAACGATTTGGGGAGAACAATGAATGATTCTTAGTTCAGTCACAATAACGGATAAGGATTATTTGTAGTGCAATCTTGTGATTTTAAATGATTTGGAAGTACCTCCCATTATTTAAAACGTAGTAGGCTTCTTAGGTCAAAGGTGGATAGTTCTGAAAAAGGACAATGGCAAGAGTATGCATTGGATTTTAATTGCAATTGGCATCCTAAAATGTAATGAATCTAGTGATTTATGAGTCTTAATATAAAAGGAATACTCCCCTAGAATCACAAATTTAAGTGTGTGAAGCGGATTATATTTATTATGACTGTGCCTATTACAGCTTTGCTGTTTTGTTAACTGAATGAGCTAATATTACTGGTGTTGCTCAGGAGATTTGACCCACGGGAGCATACGTGTTGCATCAAGCGACACACAGCTTTCAAACAAGCCCAAGTAACCACAAGGGAGTCAATAAAGGATCCCCGTCTGTTCCTCCACAATACCATACCACTCTCCCTGTGGACAATTAAATGTTCATAAACCACTGTGCACAGCACACACACACACACACACATATATACAGACAACCGCACATAGAATTTCATTATGCATGGATCTCTTGATCGCAAACCTTGTCCTCCCAACACTGCATGTGTTTCTGAGAAAGAAAGAACTTTGACAATGATCTACAGCGGAAGGTATTCTGGGAGCATGGACTGCAAGGTTTGGGCCTAATTTTAACAAGCGTCCCTTAAGACCGGCCTCTATAAAAGCTTTGGAAAAAAGAACATAGGTGAGCGTACAAATACAAGGAGGTTGGCAGAAGTGTCTCCAACGGATGTAATCACGCTGAGAAGCAGGACTGTCAAAACAACTCGCAAGTTTCCGAAGGCTATGAAATAAAACAGATTTCTTTGAAGCTCATCAGTAAGTGGCTTTTTTTCCCCCTTTACAAAATTGTTAGCATACAAATGGAAATAGGTGTAGCCTTTAAATTGAACATTATCACATTAAAATTATATCAGAACTAAGGCAAAATAAAATGTGTTTCAAAGTGGTGCAACCGTCCTTAAGAGAACTTTAATAAGCAGGCTAATGAAGAAGGCAAATAATGTCTGTGCTTAAGCTAAATAAATGGTTATGGTCTATTCATTTTAATTTGTATTATACAAATTACACGATTTACAAATTTCACATTATCTAGTTAAGGCCAAATCCATGCCATATATCATTTAAAATATTTTAGTTAGAATAGGTCAGACCAATTCTGATATTGAGACTAACAATAACTCTTAAATATTCTGCAAAGTTAAGGTCGTTCACCACATGAGTGGTAATGAGTCGCTGGAGGCTGTCAGTGGTGGAGATCCAAACCAGAAAGAGGGAGGTGAATGAATGCGAGCGGGCACAGGCCACCCTGAGCAAAGTGACCGCCTGCTTCCAGCAGATGGCCACCTCCTTGGGGAGCAACATGGATGGGAGCTTCCTTAGAGAGGAGCTGGAGGAAATCAGGGCAGTGGCTCATAAAATATGCTCAGGTAAGACTGGACAAGTAGAAACAGAAGACAAGCAGGAAACAGTTTGGTGATGCTAGTGGTGCAGAAATTTCACATTGCCCTTTCAATATTTTTCTGCACTGCAAAAACTAAAGGCTGGCCATATTCAATTACGCCACATGCAAACTGTTGAGAGTTGACTCGATCGACTCATGTTTCAGGGCTTCACCGGAGGCTGCTACGTCTGCTGATAGAAATGGAGCAAGGACAAGAGGACAAAGAACAGGTTGAACGACTTTGGGTGAACTTCTTGTCCAGCTTGGAAAACTTCCAGCAGGACCTAAAGAAGGTCAAAGTCTTGCGTGAAATATTCCCTCTGACCCAGCGCAAAGATCGACGAGCCCTCGTCAACGCAGGTTATGCAGGTGGAACTTTGGAGGTAGCAGCTCGGGCAGCCATGGTGCAAACACCATGGTTATCAGTAGAGGAGACTGCAAGCCCAGACCTGAAGAACCACATAGTGCAGATTGATGTTCTGCTTGAAGAAATGCTTCAAAGAGTTAATGTTCCACTGTGGTCTGTCGAACCCACACAAGAAGCCTGGGTAGAAGGCTTTTCGACCCCAGATGGTGGGCAAGAAGAGGACGAAAGCTTGGAGGACATCATGGAAGTGGAGGTGGTGTCTCAAAATAATACAGCAGGCTGTTGCAATCACCACTACTGCAAAGTAGGCTGTCTACTATGTCTGCTTAGCTAGGTTAACAGAAGTTTTTAAATTGAGACATGCATGCTGCATTAACTTTTTTCAATAACACAAGTTGCAATTGTATACTCTGTAAACCTTTCAATTCAATACAGAAAATTGTTCAAATCATATTCTTGCCTGATTAGTTGTGCACCGCAAAGCCTTTATATTCTATACATAAAAAAAAAATAATATAAATGTTTTTTTGTTTTTACATTCTGGTCTTACCCTCTGTTTACTCTAATAATTAGAGACACAATTCAATCAGCATTTTATTCAGGCAAGTTTAATACAACATAGAAATAATATACACACAGACCCATTACAGAAAATGTACATTATTATGAACAAGAAAACAGAAACAGATAAAAAGAGGCAGACATTAATGTTCATGGTCAGTTCTTGTAGGTTGCATGCAAATGGGCTTTGAAGGCTGCAACAAAAGGGATTAGAAATGAGTTACATGCATAATTTACCAAAACACTTAACTAGAACGAATTCTCTAAAAATACTGCAGTTTCAAACAACTGCTCGACTCTGGTATGATCAATTACCTTCCTGGTCATCCCAAAGTTCAGCAGCTGTAGAGTTCAATGGACTATCATTGTTGGGCTCTAAAAACAAAAATTAATGAGTACAATGATCCAGACAAGACGGCTAGTAAATTAATCAGAATAGACATGCTGCTTTATATACCAGGAGAAAGTAGTTGACCTTACATAAATTAAGATCTGAATAACAGTATTCTATTTATCAGGGCACAGGGGTTAAAGCAAAAATAAATCCTTAGCCTGAACTCCGGGAGTGGGGCGGGGGGGGGGCAGCATGCAATGTCTGTGGCAACTTTAACATTTGAAAGGATACTATGGCAAAGTTATTGCTTTCCTAATTCATTTTTTTCCATGAAAATATGGTTGACCTAAAGAATGAAATCTATATCATACACTCGGAAAAGTATGAGAATCACATGAGCTATATCACCGCTTATCAACACTAGGGGTGTGACAATACACTTAGCTCACGAGGAGACAAAATCATAGACAAAAAAAAAAAAATGAACGTAGTGTCTGTGACGTCACCCGTAGGTTTTTGAAGCTCAAAGTGGGCGGAGCCAGCCGTCGCCATCTTGGCAACAAGTCACTCCCAGATAATCGAAAATGGGCAAAAAGGCGGGAGGTGGGCGGAGCTGGTTGCTGAAACCGCAGCCGCTTAGCGCTTACAATCCACCTGTCACTCAAGTGGCCACGCCCTTATTTATGCCAAACTTTAAGGCCTTATATAAATAAACGGAGGAGTAATACAAAAATTCACCCCCCTCACAGTTGTCATGAAGGGCAAAATTATCTATATAGACCAAAACCACTTTTTGTACCAGGCTGTAAACACTTTTAAACAGGGGCCATAGAAAGTGTACTGACTCAGTGCATCTCAGTGTGGTATGGAAACATCTTTAATCAGGACTGCAAAGCTCTACAGAGAGTCGTGCGCTTAGCTGAGCGCATCTCAGGGTCTGCTCTCCCCTCTCTGCAGGACATCTACCTCAAACGCTGCAAAAGCAGAGCTGCTAAAATCATCAAGGACTCAAATCACCCCGTAACCGTCTCTTCATTTTATATTCATAAACAACCGTGTTGCGCTTCTCCATTCATCAGGGCTGCGACTCTGCAATTGGATACTATTATGCTCGTCTCGTGTTTATAAGAGCAAAAAAATTCTGATTGGATAGTAAATGTTAGTTTGGTTGAGAGTGAAAGCTGTGCTCCTCTCATACCATTGGTATGCAAACTCATGGACTCGAAAGTGATAAGTTTTTTTTTTTTCCACAGCCAAACATTTCACGCCTTAAGCCTATGCCATTGAGGGCATAATCAGTGTCACAAAACTTGTTTCATATTGTGGTTTAATTTCAATCAAACATCCTGAAGGTTGTGGCCAAATGTCAAAATTATACAAGTTTCTGAATTTTGTTCAGCACTAGTCATATCAAAAGTATAACCTACCTCCTAATAAACTCTGAATGGACAATAGAATGGAGCGGACATCATATAGTGCAGACCACTTGTCCTTTAAAATGTCCAGGCAGATGAAGCCATTCTCATCAACGTTTGGGTGGAAACAAGCAGTGATGAATTTCACCCGAGGGGCGTTGTAGGGGTACCCGCTAGGAAACTCCAGTGAAAGTTTGTACCTCAAACCTTCATAAACCTGATCAGGGACAAAAAAAAAACGATGGATTCAAGTATAATCTAATGATCTAGAGTAGTATGTTGTACATAAGAAACATCTTTCCTGGCATCACAGGGAAGAAAGCAGTTGTTCCTACCGTTCCTTGAGCTCCATCTATTGTGCCAATCCATTTGAAGAGATTGTCAGACTCTGGAAACGCTGAAATGCCTTGTCTCCGGACATCTGAATTTAACAAAGCACGGAGTTAACAAACCACAGTTAAAGGGGTCATGTGATGCGATTAAGTTTTCCTTTCTCTTTGGAGTGTTACAAGCAGTTTGTGCACAGATAAGATCCCTGGAGTCCCTAAAACGACTCATTCAAACACACCCCACATGTCTACGTCACGATGTGGAAATATTTGCATAATGCAGCCCAAATGTTAATCACGCAAAGCAAGAAGGCGTGGTTTCAGTAACGCAGTAGTGTTGAAGCAGCCGTGTCAGGGAAACGCTCTGTGTTTCTAGGCCAAAGCAAAAGCACTTTATTCGGCCTTCAGAAAGTAGATGCATTTAGGAATCATTAAGATTACTTACAACAGAACAGCACAACCAAGATGTGATCACAACGCATTTTACGGATGACCGTTTTGTGAACCTAGGAGAGGAGGTAATTCTGACTTTGCTATGACAATCTGGGCTTCTGAATCTGCGACTGTATGTTTTGTTATTAGTTTAAGTATTTGATATTGATTGTTCAAATGTGGAGTATTGCACATCGTGTGTGTGTGTGTGTGTGAGTGAGAGAGAGGGAGACACGGCCACACAACCGCGGCTTGTTTGCAAACACATACGAGCTTCATCACTGTGTCCATCACACGACTCCATTCCCCTCTCGGCTTGAACTGATGCTAAAACTAATGTCTTTATATTTGTTTTGAAAGCTAAAGCTCATGATTATGGAAAGGGACGTTACATTTCCAACGAGTGCTTGTGGTGTTCGGCCAATCACAATGCACTGGGTCAGTTGGCCAATCAGAGCAGACTGTGCTTGTCAGGAAGGAGGAGCTTTGTAGAAAACTAAGCGTTTGAGAGGCGGGGCATTAAAGGACCAACAGTAATGTACAGTATTTAGAAAATAATGTCTTTTTGAACATTAAAGCATGTCAACATATTCTGTTACACCAAATACACAAAGTAATGATCTTTAAAAAAAAGCATCATATGACCCCTTTAAAAAATAAGACCAAGCTAAATTTTAGCTGTATAAAAAGTTCTCACCATTAGTGTCATCAGCTCTTGCTGAAGCCTACAGAGGAAAAGGGGAGACATTAAAAATAAACATGAATAAAAATAAAATACAAAAGAACAAATGAAAGCACAACACTTTAAAATATATGATTTTAAATGCCAGTCTTTGTCATTTCAGATGCAAAAATGGTATTAACCGCAGTGAAAAAAATTGAGAAACTAGCGCTCGCGAGGCACAAAAAAGTCCTAATGTATTTACAATCAAACTATAGTACTTTCTAGCAATTATGAATACCAATAACATAAAATGTCCTTGTTGGACATCACAACACATTTAAAACAGCTTATAGACCCCAGGGTTATTTCTTTAACATGGAAAGAGGATCAGTGTATTGCTTAAATCACATGAAAACTTTGATGCACTGAATACTTTTGGAACAATTTTGTTTTGATTAACAGTAATGGGGGGGGGGGGGTCAATTTTATCTGAAACATGTTACTCAGTATGAACTTTTTGTGATTCTTCCTTTATTACAAGTTCAATAAACAGTACTGACACAGATGAGCAAGACTTGATATGGTTAGTTTCCAGTATTTCAATACAAATATTGTTCTGATTAAGTTAAGAATACGCTTTTCCAAATCGACACTAAATGTAATAAACAAGTCTGTAGGAACTGTAGTTATTACAGAAGTATATTATTTGATTCCATTAGAATGTATTTGAAGTTCTGAAGAAATAAATCCCGATAGGAATCCTACATGTACCCCATGTCTTTATGAGAACAACCAGCGTGTAGCACATAGAAGCGTTCGGTACATTTAAAGGGAATATCAGCAGCAATCAAACCTTTTAGTGACGGATCCCTTCGACGCGCTTCCGCTCGGCTCGCTGCCCTTCCGCGCTGCGTTTGACGAGGCTGCCGCGGGGTCCATGTTCTGAGAGGCCATCGCGTCAGATCTGCGATGGGTCGACAGGAGGAAAAACACTCGTTAAAACGCGCACATCTAACGCTACACCAGTCGAACCGGTTTACAACACAGACAGGCTGTATACGTTAGTGAGCTTCACGTCAACCTTGCTTAACTAACCGGCAACGTTAACAAGATGGAAACTGAATCGAGTGAATGGAAACTGGAGGCTCAAACTAATTCGGTTTTTAAGAACTAACAGAACTGAAATGACTTCGTTTTCGTCCTCGTATAGTAACGTTAAACGGGTTCTCATTTGAATGGGAGGTAAACGGCTAACGTTATAGGCCTAACGTTAGTCAAAATATAGCAGCCAGCGATAACCTCAATAAACCGACGTAACGTTACATAACTATAACGATTTAAAAAAACACATCCATGTCACCTAAACTGAAATCTAATCAACGACAACACACACACTCTGACGTTAAGGTAACGTTAACGTTATCTGGTTAGCGAATGTGCTAACAATGCATTTATATAAACAAACCAACTAATGTTATACCACAACATAATAATAACACGTATATAAATCATGTCTAAATATACATTCAAAGCAGTAGTATTTCAACAATTCGTATGATTACCGGCTGTGTTCAGTGCAGTCGACAACACTAACGTTAACGGATCGCTTTACGAAATGTTTAAATCACATCCCGCCCTGTTTAAACTTAGGATGCCAAACGGAATCCTCCGCCTTACCGTCAGTTCAACCAATCAGAAGCACAGATTACGAACAACGCGAATGCTTAGCAACCAATAACCGATGTTAGGCACAAAACACTTTGATTTGATTGGGTAATACGGCCAGGTAGGCGTGTCTATAACCGTTGATGAGTTTGAGTCATTCAATGCATCACACGAACTAGTTTTACTTGTTACAAGTTTGCATATTCATATAAAAACATAATTCAGCACAAAACTGTTTATTGGTAAATATATTTGCATACATTAATAAACTGTTTTACATTTTCAGTTAAAGCAGTGTCACATTAATGTAGAAAATAATTTTCATAGTTACCAACCACATAGTACCAAACATACTTTTAATAAACTATAAAATCTGTCAATTATTTTTTTTTAATTTCATTTAATAAAAAAACATTTAAGTTACAAAAGATACTATAAGGTAAACACATCACGGCTCATTGTATACTCTGCTGCGAGAGAAGTAGCTCCTTTGTTATTTTGTAGAATGCAATATATTTAAAAAGAGAGAAATAAGTCAGAAATGAAAATAACTAGAAGTCCATTTTAAAGCATATATGACAATTCATCAAATTAATTTGTTTAAAAAAGGACATAGAATCATGGGAAACACAAACAAACAAAATGACCATTAACCACAGTATTAAAAACACATCAAGGCTCTATACGTGCCTCATTAGATATTCAAGTCTGTTCAATTCAAAGTCATGTAAAAAGCACACGTTTGTTGACAGAAACAAATCTATCAGTTCTAGACCAGTTTAGACAATAGCATGTGAAATGAAATGAGGAATTTAGATTTTCCAAGTAAACCTCCAACACAATTTCTGGACACATTGATCATAATGCCTGGCTCTGTGAACGTCGCACAAACAAAATAAACCACAAAAAGTTACAGTTATGTTAAATTGGTACCACTCAAGAGTGTCCGTGGACTTGCCTGGCACTATATAACAAGCTCATTTTCTGTTTTATGTGCTTCCATTGCCTTCTGCATCTTCTCCACCATCCATATTGGCACTATAAAGGGTTTCAATTCATCCATCTTCAAGTCAGGGCAGTCCCTAAGATCCAAAGAACATTTCATGATGCATGCTGTCTGTAAAATCAATTCATCGATCTTTCATGTGTTTTATTTAGTAAGAAAATGTGTCTTTACTTGTAGTCTTCACTTCGGGCAAGATCAAGAATATCCTCTTCTATTAGCAGATAGGCCTGAGAAAAAAAAGAGTTTAAATAAGATGACAAATTGTAATTTACTGCTTCATTTTTGGGTTATTTTTTCCTTTATACACCCAAAAATGAATATTAGTTGAAAATGTGCTCTCCTTCAGGCCATACAAAATGTAGATGGGTTTGTTTCTTCATCAGATTCGGAGAAATGTAGCATTGCATCACTTGCTCACCAATGGATGCTCTGCAGTGAATGGGTGCCGTCAGAATGAGAGTCCAAACAGCTGATAATAACATCACAATAATCCACACCACTCCAGTCCTTCAATTAACATCTTGTGAAGCACAAAGCTGTGAAGTTTGGTTTAGTATTGTGAAGTTTCTTTCAGCTGTTTGGACTCTCATTCTGACGGCACCCATTCACTGCAGAGGATCCATTGCTGAGCAAGTGATGCAATGCTACATTATCCAAATCTGTTCCGGTGAAGAAACAAACTCATCTATATCTTGGATGGCCTGAGGCTAAAAGAAATGTCAGCATATTAAAATGTGGGGGTGAATTATTCCATGTTTTGGAAACAGAATGTCCTCACCATCTTTCCCCCGGTGGCTCTCATGTGCTGTCTTTCTGAAAGCCAGTGTTTGTCCGGAGCATCTGCGGCATACTGAGAAGACAAAAGAGATATTACCTCCGCATGAACACAGAAAAAGCTTAACGAATGCTCAGAAAAAGACTGAAAGTACCTTGAAGAGCTCTGCATGTTTGATGTAGATTCTTCCTCTTGTCCCGCCCATTCCCAAAGCCCTGAAATTATATCAGTACTCGTATACATCAAAACATCAGCTATTGTGAAATATATACCTCCGTACACTTACTTATTTGCCCTGGATCCCAGAACGAACGTGCTGCTCTCAGTCAGTCTGGATGGGTCCCACTATACAGATATCAACACTCACATTAAAATCATATAAACATTTCAGTGTCCATTATTATGCTATTTTCATCCAAATGCACGTACCTTAGGTCCTTCTCGCTTTATTGGCTCAGATATTTTGAGTTTTGCTCTGCGGAGGATGTTTTAAAAATTAAAAACATAAATCTTTAAGATGTGGAGACATCAGATAAAGAAAGCACAAGGACACTTACGCAGTGTTGTACGTGGCCGGTCTGTCATACTGTACAACAGAACCTGGGGGGCGACCTTTCCTCTGAAAATAAACAAACATTACATATTTATAGTTGTTGGTGTTAAAAACAACAGCGATCTGGCTTTTCAGATATTGTTTAAGGTCATTATTTATATATACACTACTGTTTAATAGTATGGGGACAGAAATATTTTTTTAAATAAATTAACCAAGAATGCATTAAATTGATCAAAAGTGACAATAATGGCACGTACAATGCCATAAAAGATTTTAAATAAATGCTGTTATTTTGCACTTTCTGGTAAATTTCAATTAAATTGAAGCAGCACAACGGTTTTCAACATTGATAATAACAAGAAATGTTTTTCAGTATATTAGAATGATTTCTGAAGATCATGTGACACTGAACGCTGGAGTAATGATGCTGAAAATTCAGCTTTTATCACAGAAATAAATGACATTTCACAGTGTACAGTGTAGTTATTTTAGATTGCAAAAATATTTCCAAAGAAGTAATTTCTTTAACCTTCTTAGGGATGGGACTGTCTCTCTGGCCAGAGGTGTCGTCTGGCTGCCGTGCACGCTGCGGAATGGAAATCCATAAGACATAACAAATAAATAAAACAAAGAACTAAAATAATTCTTCTACAATTCCAGATACATTTATAGTTTTTCAGGTAAGTGCAGGTTTTCACAGACTAATTAACATGACTGCATAACAATTTGGATAACCTTTACCTTCACTGTTGGGTCAACACTGGGCTTCAGAGCGGTTTTCTCTGTATCAGGAAAGAGCTGCTTTGCCTAAAACAGAATATTATCAACTCATACTTTAAATTACCACTAGTTTTAGCATATATATGTTTGTAAAATGTGCATAAATCATGTTGTACATGTTCCAGGCAGTTTCTGCAAGCGTCTTTGATAAGCTGGTCAGGCTGGACGTCTCCTCCAACATTCTCCTTCACATTACTGGCCGCCTTCTCAAAGAACTGTGCAAAGAAAACATGATCAGAGCAGTTTAATCACACACAATCAGTCCGTGATCGATCAGTCACCTTCATATATTTTCTGAACACAGCACGGATGTCTTCATTGAAGCTGGGCTGCAGAACGGTCCGCAGAAGATCCATGGAAATGACAGGGTCTGTATAACTACACACAACGACATGCTCAATCAAACACACCACAAATATCCTACAAATGACTTTCTTTGAGCACATCATCCTGTGATAGGACAAAGCAGTTTAATGATCACGTTAGTGGACTTACCTAACCGCCATCTGTGAGCGCCGTCCTCTGCGATGCACCTGTCTGTGTTTGATCATGATGTTCCAGGGATTCTGCCATTCGGAAAAACATGGTATAAAATGTGAATGGCAACAATCAAGAATAAATCAGGACAGCCCTCTTGCATGATTAATAATATAAAGAAAGTTAAATAAATAAATAATTTATGATTGCAAGTTTATGCATGTAATTGGATGGTTTGACTACTAATATTTATATATATATATATAAATAAAATAATTACATACAACATGCATAGGCAGATATACAGTTCTTTAAAAAAAAAATAAAGTAATTTTATAAAACATTACTGTAATAAGAATTCGGTGTTTAACTGTAAAAAAAAAATGATTTCACAATGTAAAATTGTTAATTGCCCTAAAAAGGAATCATTTTCTTTGTGCACAATGTTTTCTTTTCTATATTTTTGGGTGAAATATAAAAGTGGCATGTTCAGTTATGGTGCACACAGAGGATGAGGATGAAGATGATGACACGAGTTTGACTCACCACTGTCTGGACCTGCTGCTCGGTCAAATCCTGCTGGAGCCAGTCTCTGCGTCCCTCACTCCTCTGGGCCCCCATCATTCACAATCAATATATCCTCAGCGGATCAATGCAGATCGATAGAGAGGCTCTGCTGAGAGGCTCCAGGGGGGTTGATGCTGATCGATTAGTGTGCACTTCACCGCTGCGACCTGACCTGACAGCGACTCAATGAGCTAAATCAGACCCTTTAAACTTGACTACCATTGAACACATGCATTGAGAATAACCGGTTTAACGGCACGCGCTTCGAAACAATGAAGTAATCAGAAAGAAAAACAGTTTGTCAAAGTTCGACAGCTCGACGAATTGTCAGTCACTTCCTCAAGCTGTGACGTAAACATAAGATTGTCAAATTTCAAAATAAAAGTCTAAGATCGGTGGTGCGCATGCGCATCGACAACATGGGCGTGGTCACGCGTCAGAGTGCCACACGGAGCGAGCGGCCATCATTGTTGTGGCACGACGGAAGACGCTAGCTTGAGGCGAAATTTATGTCCTGATAAATATCTGTTCCGCAAATGGAATATTCCAAAAATACAAAAAATATATATTTTGTTGTATAATATACTTCTTACCAAGGATATTCGATGAAAGGACGTCACCTGAAAAACTACTATTAAAATTTACCATGACGACACTCACTGTAAGCTATATAATAAGCATATACTCCAAGGAACTGTTAATTATATCAGGTATACATAAAACCTTATATTACCATGGTTCCATGTCCAAAAATAAACAATAGTAATATCATGGTACTTTTTGTTAGTGTTACTGTACAATGTTTCTGATGACACTTCAAATATGTAAACAAATCAAATAAAAATGCCAGAGATGGGTGCATGATTTCAATATTTTACTGAGAGCTTTTCTGATTCAGAGGAAAATCTTTATACCACTTTAGGTGATGGGAAATGCCACAACACTGATAATATACAGGT
This sequence comes from Ptychobarbus kaznakovi, assembly GCA_027422405.1. Taxonomy (NCBI): domain Eukaryota; kingdom Metazoa; phylum Chordata; class Actinopteri; order Cypriniformes; family Cyprinidae; genus Ptychobarbus; species Ptychobarbus kaznakovi. The sequence continues at coordinate 1,541,181 of CM049800.1, read as the reverse complement.
AGAAGAAAAATGATAAGCACATACATATTTACATTCCCTGAATCTTTGTCTTTATCAGAATAAGATTACAGGAGAGACATTCATGGCATTTTAGAGGACACCGAATCAACAAACGCAATGACCAAATATAAATCAATCAACATGACTGATAAATACAAATCGGTTAAAAGCCTAGTGTGGCAAAGCGTACGACTAATTCAACAATACAGATCTGTACAATTTATATATATTTTTTTTGTAATGAAAAATATCAGGTCATGCAAAATAAAAACCCAAACATACCTTTGTAAGAAAACAAAGAACAAAGAGTTATAAAAATAAAGTTATGAATAAATGGATGTTTTTGCTGGTTACACTTTATGCATTACTGATGCGATCGTACACGATACAAGATAAATTCCTCCTCTTTTAACAACACTTTGGTTTAGTTTAAAACAACTATTTCATAAATCCAATAATTCATAACCAGTTATCTAAAACCAAAGCGTTAAATTAAACAAACGCATGGTGAAAAAGACATCTTTTGTGTTCTTTCCAAATAAACGCACAAGAGCCGTGTAGGAAAACGACAAACTTCATACGCATGTTCTGTACAACATCTAGTTTTGCTGGTGATCCACTCTGGGACTACGAGATCCAACAAGTGCCCGATGCTTAAACCAAGACTTATATTGGATTACATAACACGGCAAACCACTGGAATGCGTTTAAACTGAATATAAAAGCCATTTCCCAAGTTTGGCTGCAAGACAATGTAGTCCACTGAATAAAAACAACCAACCAAACCTATACTATAGATGGAAGTGATTGGGCTTAAAGTGATAGAATATGAATTTCTACATACAAGCATGTAAAACAATTAAAATAAAGATCCACCATTGTAGTGTTAATACAAAATCGCAACATTTGAAGTCCAATTGTAGCAACAAAATCAATCATTTTTCTCTTTTCCTTTTTTAAAATGTACATTCAAAACGCTGCCCAGTGATACAATTTAAACCAATATCATGTAAACAAATTTCTAATTAGAATAAAAAAAAAATCATCTTTTAAAGCGTTTTTCACATACAAGAGACTGTGAAATCAAGGGAATAGCAACCGATTCTGAAAACTGCACGCCAATGCAGTTATTAAAGAAGGAATAAGCCACTCGTTTACGGCTTCGTTTGAATTTCCAGATGTCTGTCGTTACTCTCAATTATAAAACACCTGAAACGAGAGGTAGACTCACTGGAGGAACAACGATTAACAAGCTAATTCATTCTCAATAAAACACCACAAACAGTTGGAATAATGCTTTCATAACTAATCAGAAATTTGACTTTTTGTTAGACCTAAATGCTACAACTGATGTGACCCAGAATGCCACATTAGGACAGAAACCAAGAGCGCAATCAAAGTAGAAAATTTCAGATTTGCTATGGTCTTCTGTACAATATTTTAGAAACCAAAGAAAACGGACTGGCTTTCACTGCAGATGGATGACTGGGTGGAAACTAGAATATAAATGTTCTGCTTCTTTCCTGACCTTTTGTTATTACATACAGTATATATTCTGACTTGAAGCAACCAAACAGGACCTCTCGCCTCTGAAAGGAACGGGTGTAACAGGAACTGACGACTGCTTCGAGAAGCACTAACTCTAATGCATGTAGGCTTAAACATAGCTGCCTGATCGCCGATCGTCCTCTGAATCATCTAAAACAACAACATACAAGCCTCGGTGCGTCAGCTCATTGACAGCTTCGTAATCCTGCCGAGTGAGAAAAGCACAGTCAAAGCCTGTCGTATTTCAACGCAAAATCAACAAAGAAATATGCTATTTTATTTTGCTTATAAGAATATGAAGCCTATTTAAAACCTGTTCCGTTTTTGTAATTTTATATTATTTTTATATACACTAACGCAAAGACTATTTACTACCGTAATGCAAAATATATTTAGATAGTCAAACCCCAGTGCTAACATGTTGCATTGTGTTTAGTTTAATCTAGGCTGACTTTATTTGTAATAAATATAATTGTAATAGTAACTTTTGAACTGTAATACAGTAAATAATTACTGTATAACACATGAAAATAATGCAATGACATTTGAACCATTTAGAATAATGAAAACTACAAAAACTCAAATGAAAAAGTTGATTGTTGTTGCTAATGAAAAATTTGAAAGGCTTTCTCTTTATGCTAAATATTTTTCTTTTCGATCTTGGTGTGAAATATGACATTTCAATGAGAGTCGCCCTAAAAAGACCAACAAAAATAATTAGATATACATGACTACATTTATCATCTCTTAAAAAAAAGACAACAAAATGTGACCCAACTATCAATACACTGATATAAAACCCAACAATTATGATAACATAACTCAAAAAAACTAAAACAAATAATATTAAATAATAGAGGCGGAAGTAAACAAATATGGGTCTTCCTCTCGCGTGAACATGTACATGCCCAGTGCCCATCTAAACCCAACAGCGCAATATTAAACCGCTCATACAATCATAGACTCTTTCCCATGAACATACATACACGTGGCCACACGCCCAGCGCCGCCGCGGTCTAATTGTTTGTTGTGTCCGGTGCAGTCTTGTCAACAGGACTGCTGTTGTCTTGACTCTTAGCCGAGCTCTGCTCCTGGACCGGTTTGGAGTCTTTGTCTCCTGTACTGGTGGAAGGAGGATCAGGGGAGGGCAACGGACGGCCGGAGACCTTATACGCCGCCAGGAACTCCTGGATTCTCTCTGTGGTGGGCTCCCATTTGCTAAAGCCAGCGTTGTTTTGGAGGAAAATGACTACCGTTCCATGGACAGACTTGTAGTACATCTCTTCTCTGAGAGACACAGAGGAGAAACTTGAGTCACGGCAGTGAGTTACATGAGTTAAAGGAATAGTTCACCAAAAATGAAACCCTCCGGCCATTCAAAATGTAGATGAGTTTGTTTCTTCATCAGATTTGGAGAAATGTAGCATTCCATCACTTGCTCACCAATTGGATCCTCTGCAGTGAATGGGTGCCGTCAGAATGAGAGTCCAAACAGCTGATAAAAACATCACAATAATCCACACCACTCCAGTCCATCAATGAACATCTAGAGAAGCCAAAAGCTCCGGCTATAAGCCCATAATCAATAACAACACTTCATCTAATGACAAAATAAATCCCCTGTTGTCCTCCAACATCTTTGTTTAGAACTGTTTTCACAAACAGTGCTTGATCTGAGCATATTTCTCTCCTGATTCAGATGAGATGACTATCACTGGAACGAAGCAATATTATGGATCGAGGACTCATATTTTAGCCGGAAAGCAAAGATTTAAAGTTAAAAATGCCTTTATGTATTGGTTTCTTAATAAGATGTTAACAGATGGACTGGAGTGGTGTGGATTATTGTGATGTTTTTATCAGCTGTTTGGACTTCTCATGCTGACGGCACCCATTCACTGCAGAGGATCCATTGCTGAGCAAGTGATTAAATGCTACATTTCTCCAAATCTGATGAAGAAACAAACTCATCTACATCTTGGATGGCCAAAGGGTGAGTACATTTTCAGCAAATGTTCATTTCTGAATGAACTTTTACTTTAACAAAACTGGTGGCGATTGCAGTTTAAAAGCACTTCTGGTAAGATTTGTGCAGTGAACAAGGAACTAAAACCACAAGAACAAGGAAACAGACACACAAATGTCTGACCTTTTGCAGATGTGCTGCGAGCCGCTGCGGTACTCGTGCTCGAAAGCAGGCGCGATCATCTGGTGCCTGCGGAAGCGGCTGGCCTCCATCCGAGTCAGGGCAGGGGTCGGCGGGTTACGCCACTCTGGCACAAAGATGATGAAGGACAGCGGCTCGCTGGAGTGTTCCAGAAGATCCTGAGAAAGACGGAGAGACAAGGAGAATCAGCATGGAATATATTCTGAACTAATGACTTTGGGATGATGTTAAGAGTCACACACCTCAAAGTGTGTCACCATGGCGTCCATGAGTTCCTCACAGAACGGAGGGTTGGCCTCAAATGAGCCGCTGGCGGGAGAGAAGCTGAAAATTGGCCTGTGAAGACCGAGATGAGTGATACAATATTGCACATTAACCTCTCTGAAAAAAGCCATGCTTGCTTTTATAAAACAACAGTCAACTGAATTTTACAAAATTTTATTGGTATTTTTAAAAAGCGAGAATTGGGTTTTTTATAATAAATTAATAATAATACATTATTTTATAAAATACAGACCAAAAACAGTGAGAGCCAAAATGTTAAAATAATATCCCTAAAAATTGTATAGCCATTGTAATGGTCCAAAACATGCATAATCGGTACATTACTATGGCTCATTCTATAACATTTAGCAACTCCGCATTTTTTAATACACAATTGTTCAATAGACAAGCATCATTCTGAAATAAGTTAATCCAAAAAATCTGTTGGAACATCACTTTTCATTGCCTTTTTTAATATTAATGAGCAAGAACACATACCCTCGAGATCCAAAGAAGCCGTCAATGTCTGGACACGCGGAGCAGAACTGCTTGAAATAGCAGTTTAGAGGAGAAGCAAAGCACTCGAACGTCACTCCAAACTGTTTGTTAAGAGCCTCAAAGACAGGAACAGGCAGCGCCCCCTGCAGACCAGACCCCTCGTTCACGCCGGAGCCAAACATCACCTGTGATTCACAAGAGGGTGCAAACACACCTTGATGCTGCATTCGGCGTCCTGATTGGATACCAATGTCTGTGTTTGAGTATTACCTGGTATCTTTTGATTAGGCACCACACACGAGACAGGAACTTTTCAAACCTCGGGTCATCAATACTACTGTACCGATATAAGACTTCCTGTTTGTGCCAGAGAAATAAAGGTAACAAAACAAGAATCCAAAGTATCCAACCTTAATCAGTTCTGAGCTAGGGCTGGGAAAATCAATCGATGCATCACGAATCGAGAAATTGTTCAGCATCGACTCTGAGATTTTCCGAATGCGACTTTTCGAGCCTTTTGAAATTGCAGCAGAGGGGCTCGATTCTGGCCGATGCTTTAGAAACTGTGTATTAAGCACGGAAAACAGGTGATGGAGATTTCTGCTACTGACAGATCAATTCGATTAATTGCACAGCCCACTTGAACCTAAAATAATCATTCATAAAGTTAGAAAAGAGTGAAACGAATTACAAGGGTGTTCACAGTGGGCTGTTTACATTAATCTCGCGCCTGAGACGAGGTGAAATCACAGACTCAGCCGAACGCACAAGCGCTCTTCTTCATGAGAATTTGAGTGTACAGATCAAAAGTAGATTAGAGCGCCACCTGCTGTTAAAACCTAAGCTCAGAATCGATTCCAGAGAGAATCGCAATGCATTCAGAAGATCTCAGAATCAATCCACGAATTGATTCTGCTTCAATTTATCGTCGCAGCCCTATTTTGAGCTAGTCTTCGCATATACACACCAGTTTGTTGAAATGACCGCGGTTGACCTTCACCATTTCCCCTTTATACCGCAGACAAGCGAAGTCGTTCTCGAAGTGCAGCTCAACACGCGGCTGAGGAGGAGACGGGATGGACAGTCTGGCAGGATAACAATACACCAACCGGTCCTGGACCTCCTTCGACTCTTTGCCGTCCACTTTAAAGCAAGAATAAATCAGAAAGGCTCTCAAGTCAAACCTACAGTGAAGGACCAAAAAATCCATCCTATTTTTGGAGCTGGTCGATTTGTGTCCACAATAAAACCCTCACTGGCCGGTTTCCAGATTCACAAACATCTCCAGCTCCTACCTGAGATGTTGCACTCTTTAAGCAGAGCGAGGTGAGCCTGGCGGATCCTGCGCACATATTCTGCAGAAATGTGGTAGATCTTTGAACAGATGCCCTCGACGGAGTCCTTCGCCACGGACGCCACATGAGGCCCGCACTGCTTCCGTAAGTGCTCGAGTCGATCCTGAGGAAAGATCACGTTACGTGTCTTGAAATGTCTAGGTAGGCAGCTTAGGGCCAAACGAATCAGAATGTACTAGGGGTGGGGCGATATGACCAAAATCTTACATCACGATATGACAAATTTTATATCACGATAACAATATATATCACGATATAGAGATTTTTTTTTCTTTTAAAAAGGTTTTTATTATAGTAAAATCTTTAATACCATATAATTTTCATAATCCTTGTCACCAATGTCAATATCAAACTAATACAATCTTAAAGAGAGAGAAAAATAACTCCACCTCGCTGAAGATAAATAAACAGTCAGTGATGAGGATAATAAGGATAAGAAACTAATTGCAAGCAATAGGACAAAAAACTACAATAAATAAGAAACGCTACATACATTGTGTAAATTAATTAGTCTTCACTGTGTTAATTATATCTATCTATGATAGATATAAATAACACGTGTATTATAGATTCTATACATATTATAAATATATCATTATTATTGTTATTTATTCTCATTAAAGTTACAAAAGTGATTTAGTCGAGAGCAGTGAGAGATGTTCTAGCAGTGTGCTATGATTAACATGAACGAATATTGGAACGCTTCCCCTTTAAGAGCGAAGTCCGGATCTAATACACTGTTACATTGCGTTTCCTCTTTCTGCCGTTTACTCGCTCTTAAGACCTAAATCTCTGTGTTTATGAGGATACTTGCAAAGACGGGGATTCTGACGCATATAAGTGTGTTTATGTAATTGTTCAAAGTCGGCGGAAAAGAAAAGGCGCGCTCCTCTCACACAGAAAAGAGACGGCGCACGCATAGGTGTTTGACGGCTCTGCACGCATATAGCTCTGTTTGAGTTTCAACGGCTTAAAATCGGTTGTTTTTAAAACTGCAGTGCTTAAAAACGCGTGACCATGCTACAGATGTAGTCCCTCGTTTAGTAACGAGCTCCTGGTTTTGTTGGTCGTTCTGTCTCTCCTTTCACGTCACCCGTGGTGGGCGGCGTATAAAGATCGCAGTCACTCAATGATGAAAAGGTATTACCGGAAACAATGTATTTTGCGACACCACGATATAAACGATAGAACATAATATGAAACGATAGACTTTTTATTTCGTCCATCCGATATATATCGTCATATCGCACAGCGCTAGAATGTACCATGTAGTCCTCCTTGCTGGCAGAATGGTCTCGTCTCAGCCAGTTCATCGTGTCCTCGACGTTCCACTTCACCACCTTCCGGCTGTCAGGAGTTGCATTTCTGTGCAAACGGGAAATATGACTTTAATACAGCATTCCTGTTCATCTCAAAGAGTTTCAGTAACTGACATCAATAATTACCTGGAGTCAATCATTTTCTTGGCCGCCTCTGCATATTTAAACAAGAGTTTCCTGGCCTCTTCCTTGTATTTGATACGAGAGAGCCTGAAATTTGTTGGGAAATTATTAAAGCATTACCATATATTGAAATATACAAGTGAGGAACGTTGTTCTGTACCTGATGGGGATGTCGTTCATGATCTCTCTGAACATGGATGGGGAAATGACCGGGTCGCATTCGCTGGGCAAGAGCGGATCCAGACCTTTATCCACCACCTTTCTCTCCAAAAGCCAGCGGTTGAAGGATTCCCGCGGGGGCTCTATGCCTGGAAACAGACAGTCAATTGTTTATACCGATTATTTCAAAACAACAATCTATAAATTATATTTATAGCATTTAAAAGTTTGAGGTCAGAAAGAGCTTTTTAATGTTTTTAAAAGAATAATATTCTGCTCGCCAGCATTTATTTAATCAAAAATACTGTAAAAAAACGCACATTTTTGAAATACTACAATTTAAAATAACCGTTTTGAATTTGAATTTATTTAAAATTGTAATTTATTTCTGTGATCAAAGCTGAATTTTCAGCATCATTACTCCAGTCTTCAGTGTCACATGATCTTCAGAAATCATAATAATATGCTGATTTGATGTTCAAGAAACATATTTTTGTGAATACATTTACTGTTACACTTTTTTCTGAATATCTTTGATGAATAGAAAGTTCAAAAGACCTTGTTTAAAATTAGAAATGTCACTTTTGACATACTGAATAAAAGTATTAATTTCTTTAAAAAAACAAAAACAAGTGAGCTCCAGTTTCCTTACAGTAACTTTGCACTGCACTCATAAACCATTAACGCCAACCCAGACTGGAATTAGTGCGATTATATAACAAGAAGTAACAAAGCTACTAACTTCACTACATTTTCAGCAGCATAAAAGTAGAAAACAGACAAAAATATACAGTGTATTTGTTAGGGATGTTAATATGTATAATCTCTCGCATGTAGAATGTAAAGCTTTGCTATGGGAATATATTCAGTCAGATGTGAAAGCAGCGGTGTGCTCATACCCTCACGCTGATAACACAGCTCGTGGTAGTGCTGCCGCAGCTTGGTGGTGAGATGAGCTCTCTGCATCTCGATCTCAGGGTGTGGAGGCAGGTGGTCCCGCGGGGCTCGCTCACGAATCACAGCGTTGGTCTGAACGTCCAGGTCCCAGTACACTCTGAAACACAAAGACCAGTTCAGACACGTCATGTCTACAGAGCTGAACCGCTGTCAGGATATCGGAAATCACTTTCTATCCATACTCACACAGAGGGCCGGTACGGAGCCGGTGCAGCTGCGCTGGTCTGGCCTTGTTTATCATCTGTGGTGTTGACCCAGGGTTTGGCTCCTGGCGTGCTGGGAGAAATCGGGATAGTGGGAGTGGTTGGAGTGACTGGAATCTCAACCTGGAATCAAACAGAATGGATTCACTTCAATATGACTAAACGAGTTGTTGATAGTTGTATAGTTTTGGAAGTATCAAATAAGCTATTAGGAAGAAAACGGACCTTTGGCCTCTTGAAACTGTTAGGGCCCGCTTGAGCATCTTCCGATAGATGTCTTTTACGCTGACCGTTGCCCAGACCGGAGTCGCTCTTCGCCTCGTCAGAGACCGGAGCCGCGTTCAAGCCCAGAGGATCCGACTAAAACAATGGCAAACACAGGACAGTGTTGTTATATGTTAACTAAAACTATTAGTTCTCTGTGGATTGCTTTTATCCCAAGCGACTTACAAAAGTCGCGATAATAATGAAAATATAAATATTAGATGAAAAACTTACACTCGACTTAAGTTTAAAATTAAAAAAAAATAATAATATATATATATAATATAAATGAATACTATAATTATATAACTAATACTAAAATATCACTGATAAGTGATTAAGTACTGTATTTAAAAATTAAACGATAAACCCAACAGCACATGACAATGCAATTACTAAAATTAAAATATTTAAGCAGCTAATTCAAAATATTACTACTATAAAAACACTAAAATAACACAGATATTAAGTATATATTAAGTATAAACATTAAGTATATCAAAAAACATGTATTAACAAAAAACCCAAAGAACATAATGTAATAATTAAAACTTATAAAATATAATATAAATATTTATATCATAATCAGAAAGAGCTTTATTGCAGAGTGTGTTTGCACACAATAGGTATTTGTCTTGGTGTTAGGAGCGTCCAGTACAGAAAGTACAAACACAGTGCAGACAACATGTACTTAAGGTAATACAAACACTAATAATGAAGAGAATAGGCAATAATTATGAATAACAATAGTAATAAAAAATATATATACAGAAAATAAAAATTTCCATAGATAGAACTGTGTATGTGCCCTATGTACAGATGAAGGTTGAGGAGGTATTTACATATGTACAGTACTGTTACAGTGTGTTATGTGTGTATATATATATATATATAGTATAACCAATAAAAAAAAAAAAAAATCTGTTTACCAAGAAACACTGTTCAAGTTTTCCCCCTAAATGTTACATCCTCAATAAAGCGATTTAATTGGCTCTGAGCCTGAACTTACAATGACATCATGCTGACCCAGGACAGGCACCTCCCACAGCGACTGATTAGTGAATCGATTGAAGTAATACGGCCGATTCTCCCTCTTACTCCAACACTTAGACCATCCAGCCTGAATCAGCTCATCTGAAAGGGAAGCTAAAAATCAGATGCGCAGCCCCAAACAGAGCACTGAAGAACACGGAGTCCCATCGGTCATTTAAAGCCGGAGAGATACACACCTGGCAGCTCTTGGATGGGTTTGCTGGTTGAGGGTGATAAAGGAGCCGCCTGTGACGTGGACCCGGTGGGCGACATAACTATTGCCGAGTCTGCCTTTATTGTTCCGTGGTTTTCACTCGTCATAGCTCCTCATTTGTCCCGTCTTAAGACAGAAAATATTACATCTTGCAAGCATTGTAATTCTGAGAGCACTACATAGAGCGGTCATTTTAAGCCTAAATGTGGTGTTTGGGGTCCCAGAGGCCATGTATAAAAAATTAAATAGGCATAAATCCAAACTAGTTTTCAAGCCAAGATTGTGATAGAACAGATTAAACTTTCAAAAATATTGATAGTTTTCACGTGACGTCACACTCTTATAGGAACGCCCACCTGGAGGCCAAAACCAAGCTTTGCTCAACTGACCGCCAGTTATTTTTACGCAGATTGCATCAAGTAGTAAAACGCAGATATTAAAAGGCGAAATTCAGTGAACACCTTATTGATGTATATTTTGTACAGGCAAGAAGATAAAGCCAGAATATAAACACAACGTGCAGTTTCATGTTAAATGGCTTCCCATAGAAAACACTGAACCGTTAAATGGATTGCGTTTATATTCCGGCATCATCTGCTTGCCTGTGTAAACTATGCATCATTAATATGGTGAACACTGAATTTGATGTTTTAATATTACCTTTTTAAATATATTATGGCTCTTTGAGTGGTTTTTTAATTTTTGTGTCACACTATTTATGATTGAAATATTGCCACGGGTGCTTAATATGGATTGCAAATGGCCAAAACTTGCATTTTGTTCAGAAATACCTTTACTGAAAAAAAATGTGGCTGGGAAACAGATGAAAGATTGACACGCTTGTGCTGCAGTTCTATGGATGTTTTGCCCTCCAGGTCTTCGAGCCGGTCACGTGACTGAAAGCTATGAATAGGTATGAATTGGTCTCAAGAACATAAAATAATTTGAAGGCAATATATTAGTTTTTCCACATAGTACTGGGGGTCTCAGCTCCCCTAAAACAAAGTCAACACAATACAATCTGATTAAATTGGATTAAACGTCTTAATCCCAGAAGGCAATTTAAAAAGGTTTTTAGTTGTGGACATACAAATAAAACAGAGACTGAAGTTGACAGCGGTAATCAATTAAATAGTTGAGTAAGAGGTGAGAAAATTATGACAAGCAATTATATTTTGGGGTGGAATTTACCTTTAAGGCGATCGAAGTTCACGATCACTGAGATGAATGTGAAAGAAAAACTTCCCAGGAAAATTATGAAACTTAAACATAATAAAAGTGAAACTTTGGATCCTCCATTTGTTAAACATTCACTAATAAGAGTTCAAAAGTGTTTAATTCATACATAAAACTGAGCCATGATGACCTACCAAAAACTAAAGCAATATATATATATATGGTAATTATACTGTACCATAATTTATTTCAAAGCATCACAGTATTACTACAGACAATAAATGCACAATTAAAACTAAATGAACTGATCCACGATCAGAGCTATTAAGCTTTATACAATAAAGGACTTTACTATTTATTTTTATGATAAAATGTATTTTTATTTACATTTTACAGTAGTAACAATACAATTGTATTGACTATGTTATTTGCAGAAAGCTATGATTACCGTGGTATTATTTTGTATGGGATTTTCAGGGACCAAGTACCTTGCAAATAATATGCTAAAAGGTTATTATTCAGTCAACATAATGTAAATATTCAGTGTCACGGCAAAGTGATTGTAATACCATGTACGTGTATATGCAAATATGTATCCACAGTCTACTATGTACTTCATGGTACTCTGAGGAACTTCCAATACCATGGTACTACCGTGGTAAATGTAAAGAAATGGCATTATGATATTACGCTTAAAATTACAGTAGCCCAAGCTGACACGCGTTTAAATACTGACAAAAATAATTCAACGTTAAATCTCATAAATGACCCGAACACATGGTTTTTCACACAAATAAACCTTACAAAAGTACTATGGCGGTAACATGGTACGGTGATGGTACCGGAGGGTAATACGCTTCTACCACAGTATTACCGTGAGTTGTTTGTTTCGTAAACCCGGGTATCACACCACATAGCTTGTATCTATTCTACACGAATGCGTTTATCGTCGTTAATAAAAGCGCAAATGAGCGAAAGATGGGCACGCATGCGCCTGCTACGCCGCCCACCCCAGATCGAGCCATACCCCGAAAACAAACCCGAAGGAGGAGGAGAAATACATCCAACAAAGAGCTACGGCAGCGCACGCCGGTGTGCAGGAGAGAGCGGGTACAATAAGACCAAGTGGCGGAGCAACTGCTTCATTTGAGCACAGAAAGGACGGGGAGACATAGGGCCATCACCACAGTGTGTCAAACCGCTCATGTATTGAGTTTAAACCCTGTCAATCTCCGACCGTTACGACCACAAATTTTAGGCGCCACTTTTGCTTCGTAGAAACGGTCGACAAAATGGCGCGCGGTCTCTCATAATAGGCGCCGCGCTCACTGCGCAGTATAAGGTCTGTTTATTGCGTGCATTGCGCGCGTTTGCAGCAACCGCGGGATATTATTGTGCCCCGTGCATTCCGCCACACGCCTATAGGTCTAGTGCTGCTCTTCGATGGATGAATCCCTTACCTTGGAGAGGTTTGATCGGAGTCCTCAATAGGCTTTGCGCTATTCGGTTCGGACCCGCCTCCGCCTCTCCCTCCCCACCGACTCCGCCATCTTGTATCGGGCTCTCGGACGCGGTTAATGCGCATGCGCGGCTCCGCAGTGGAAGGCGTCAAAGCCGCGCGGCCATTTGTAGAGAGGCGTTCATTCAGTCAGTCTACTGGGAAATGATGAAACGTGACGTGGACCACAAAACCAGTCATACGGGTCAATTTTTTTTAAATTGAGAAAATCGCTTTTAAAGTTGTCCAAATTAAGTTCTTAGCCATGCATATTTACTGATCAAAAATTAAGTTTTGATACATTTACGATAGGAATTTTGGATCATGGAACATGATCTTTAGCTACTTAATATCCTAAAAAAAATTGGCATAAAAGAAAAATTGATAATTTTGACCCCTACAATGTATTGTTGATGGCTATTGCTACAAACATACCCGTGCTGCTTATGACTGCTCTTGTGGTCCAGGGTCACAAACATCAAACATAAACAAATGATTTATCTTATTTATGTGAATGTTCTTCATTGTTCTGAAAATGTTTGTGTATTTATGTCAATAAAATGGCAATGCTATGTTTTGAATTTCTTTAGTCAATCGTATTAGTTTTTTTCTCCCAAACAGGCTATTTCCATTTAGCTTTATTTCAGTTATACTTTTAGAAATTTAAGTATTTAAACTTTTAAAAATTTAAGTCAGCTGCCAAGGCAACATTTTCATTCATTCATATATTTATTCAGTTTTAATTCAGTTACTAATAATTATAGGCTATGTTTAGCAAACTCTTTTAGTTCAAATTACTTAATTTATTATGAAAAAGTCTATGTTTTGAATTATTTATTATAAGAAACCTAAACTTCAACTTAAGCTTTTATTTATAGCACAAGTGCATCACAAAATAAAATCTAAATACACACATGTAACTTAGACACAAATAAAACAAGGGTTCTCATAATCAATATTCCCTACTAAAAGAAAGCTAAAATATTTTAAAGTTTTAAAACTCTTATTAATATGCATCAAATAAAGGCTGTTTAAATGAATGTTTGCTTATGAACTTTACCCCAGTTCCACTTTTGAACACTTTACGCATCATTACTTCATTTGAACTATTGTGAATAGCAGATTGAATTCAGCTCATCCTGTTTGTACATCGTGCCATTTGCACTACATCGACCATGAGCGCTTTACTGACCGTTGTCCTTCATTGGCCATTTGCACTACATCATTTATTTATATTGAAATGTTATGATGCTGTTTTCACTTCTGGTTATTGCTGACTGTGTTTGCACTCTGCTAAATTTCTAATCTATATACATTATAAATCTAAGTTTTAGAATGCGTTTTTATGTCAGTGGTATTGTATTATTTACAGATAAATACTTTCATATTACTTTTATATTTCCAGTTTTGAAGTTTTAGTAATTTTGTTATGTGCTTTTGCCATTTTTATTAGTTTGTGTGTGTGTGTGTGTGTGTGTGTGTGTGTGTGTGTGTGTGTGTGTGTGTGTGTGTGTGTGTGTGTGTGTGTGTGTGTGTGTGTGTGTGTGTGTGTGTGTGTGTGTGTGTGTGTGTGTGTGTGTGTGTGTGTGTGTGTGTGTGTGTGTGTGTGTGTGTGTGTGTGTGTGTGTGTGTGTGTGTGTGTGTGTGTGTGTGTGTGTGTGTGTGTGTGTGTGTGTGTGTGTGTGTGTGTGTGTGTGTGTGTGTGTGGGTGTGTGTGTGTGTGTGTGTGTGTGTTGTGTGGTGTGTGTGTGTGTTGTGTGTGTTGTGTGTGTGTGTGTGTGTGTGTGTGCTTTAATAATTTTATACAATTATTTTATTTTAATATTTTATTACTGTTAGTTGTTTATAAAAAAAATTCTGTTAGTTCAGAAATTGCTAATACATTTCACAAACAACAACAAATGGCAAGTAACACTGAACGTGAAATTTGAAATATAAAAAACGTTATATTTTCTTGTAAAATATACTCCAATACTCGTTTGTTATATTTACAACTTTTATGAAAAAAAATTTTTTCACAGTTTAATATCAATTAAACATGAATAGTAGACGATAACAACACTGCTGTATGTTCTCAAATCCGTGCTTTGCCCGAGCCGCTCATCACTGGTCTCAGCTTTGTGTAAGACTTCGAGATTCTGGTCTTCGTTGGGAGGAAAACCAGATCAAATGTTCTCTCAGCGTTGTGTCTAAACTTGTGCTACTCAAAGAGCATGTGGCGCTTTTCCTCGCCCACTCTTTTCAAACAGGCTTAAAAAAGAAAGTTGGGTGTGCTAACCCTATAATTGGTGGCCAAAAGCTTGAAATAACATTGTTTCTGAACTTGATTCTTCAAAGCGAGCTCCACCTTGGTCCTCTGTGGCTTTAAGTCGAGCCCATTTCATGCATCATGTGATTCTATGAAAACTTGCAACATGGGTTTCCAAGAAGTCATGGACTAATTTAAGGTTTAGTCTCCAAAAATGAAAGGGCAGAGCGCTGGAATCTGTTTAATGCAGCCTGAAGCCACTATTCCACCTCAAATAATGCCAACTTCTGATGCTGCAACTTTTCAGTTTGTGCTGTGAAACAAAAATCAGATGCCACACTTCTTTGTTGAATGTTAATTTTGGGAAAATATCTTCATTGCACGTTATTATGAATTAGTGCCATCGTTGCTGCTACAAGATCATATGACATGAGGCGAAGAGGAACACCCTTTCCCAACCGGCCCTTATAAATTCTGTCTGAATGAAAAGGGGACATAGTGAACTAAAAGAGGAAGGAATACAGCGAGGGGGCATTTAAGACTGCAAGAAAACGTCTGCCTCTTCTGAGAGTTACCAGCCTGCATTTCCACACCGCTGTAAGTATTCACTTATTGTGAAACGCACTATAGAGGTTTGGGGGGGAAATATGGGAATAAGCTGTATGCTTGCACAAAATGAGTACAAAGTTTGGTTTTATTTTGTGGCATCACTCAAAAGGGACCGAGTGCCTCCAGCACAAATGGAGGTAGGTTTATGTTTCTATGAGGCTAGTATGGAAATATATATCTTTTTAATTTGGCAATCGGACATCACCTGTATTCTGGATTAATACGGTTTGTAAGATTATTAGCTCATATGATTTATACAGTGTCCTTCATGAAGTGGTTCCTATTTAGAAAATATGCATGTCAAAAAAATTGTCTTCATATTTGTTTTTTAATCATGCTAAAGGGGATAATTATGGATCAACTCTACTAGTTAGTTTATACAGCTGTGGTACATTTGATATCATGTTGTTTTGCCCTTTGACCCAAATTCACATCGAAATATCTGAAATGTTCAGAATTTGCTATTATTGAATTTAATTCATAATTATTTAAAATGTAAATGTAAAATATTTTTTATTTATATTTATTTTAAATCTATTTAAAATGTATTTTTAAGCGTAATTTAAAACTAAATGTACATAGTTGCTGTACAGTATTTGAGAACAAAACTAAATTTGTAATTATTATACATACATTTTTAATTATTATTAATAATTACATAGTACTATAATATTATGTATTTATTCTAAATATTTTAAAAAGAAACTTAAAATATTGTTTATTTAATAAAAGTATTTATTTATTTATTTTAAATTATTTAAAATTAAAATGATTTAGTTTATAAATATTTTTTTTTTTTTTTAATTATTATTATTATTTAAAATGACTGTTTATCTTTATTATTTGTATTATTTAAAATCTAATGATTTTTATTGAATTATTTATTTATTTAAAAGTATTAAAAGAACAGTTTCTGTGCTTTCCCAATCTGAACAAAACAACTCTTGACTGTAACGTAGGTGTCTATTTTGCTTGTGTAACATTGTTTTAGTTAATATGTTTGGATGAACTGCAGTGACCCCAGTCCCTTCTCAAAGCAATCATCATCTCACGGCCGAAAACACTTGATCACTCCAATCTAAACAATATCTGCTAACGATCACCAGAGCTCATGCCATGCTGTTTCTTGTTCCTTAAGAAAACTTGATTTATTGCAAAAACACTGTTTTCACAAAGAACATGTTCATCCTTCCTGAAATGTAAATACATGTGTTAGCATGTGCATGTGTTTATAGCACGTGTTTATAGCATGTGTTCCTGTGGCTCAGTGGTAGAGCATTGCATTAGCAGCGCAAAGGTTGTGGGTTCGATTCCCAGGGAACACATGTACTAAAAAAATGTATAGCCTGAATGCACTGTAAGTCGCTTTGGATAAAAGTGTCTGCTAAATGCATAAATGTAAATGTGGTTTTCATTCAGCATTGTTTTGTGTCAAAGGTCACCTGGGTATTGCACACGGACAATGCGTTTGCTGAGAGACATTGTCTCAGAGGAGTAATTACCTCTGGACAATTAAAAAAAGCTCCCAAGCCCACAGGGTTCTATACTAAACGAATGAGGCATTTGTGAAATCTTCCCGTCTTCTTTGAAGCGGGGTCAATCAGCCGGACCCCGGGGTCAATGACCTTCATGAAGCCCATTTGCGGGACAGTTTGTTTTGATCCTGTTTGTTCCTGTTGGTTATATCTGGGTGACTAAAGACAGCTGCCTCAGCGTCACACACACATGACCTCATTCGAGCTGTTGGCCACTGCGTCTCTATTATACTGAGCCGTAATAAAGACTAATAGATGTTCAGATGTTCTAGCATTTACTATTACTGAATTTATTTAGAATATAATGAATATACACCATCGTTACATTATTATTAAGAATTAAACAATACTATAATATCATTTATAATTTATTTTAAATTTATTTAAAAAAAAATATTTATTTAATTATTTTTATAAAATGTTAATGAATTTACTTATTTTAATTTATATAATTATATATTATATTTTAAATAAATGTAAAATTATTATTTATTACATTTATTTATTTTTTAATTATTAAAAAAGTAATGCTAAATTATAATTTATGTATCAAAATTACTTATTTAAAATGTAATTCATTCATTTATTTACAATTAATTTAATGTACTATTTATTTTTAATACAATGTAATTGAAATGTATTTATTGCATTTAAATGTATTTGTTTATTTAAAAGTATAAGTAGTTGAAGTGCTGTATCTTGTAAGCTAAACTATTTTATTTGTGTTTCTACGATTATGAATAGTTTTATACAGTACTGGATAATGCTTGCTAAGTTACACTTTTACTGTTGATCCTACTTTAGTTTAGTGATTTAAACAAACCCTTAAAATGTCACTCATCCCAAACCATTTGGACCATCCACATGGTTTGGGATGAGTGACATTTTGAGGTTTGTTTAAAACACTAAATCACTTGTTTAAAACATGAATAAAAAGCACCAGAACAACATTGATCCTCAACAGAACACTCAACTCCAGCAGCACCCTAGAAACCACACAATAATGCTCTCATTTGGGGATGCTTGCTGTATAAGTCTATCTATCTATCCTCTCTCTCTCTGTCTCTCTCTCTCTCTCTCTCTCTCTCTCTCTCTCTCTCTCCCTCTCTCTCTCTCTCCATCGCTCCCTCATCTATCTACTCTCCATCTCTCTCTCTCTCTCTCTCTCACTCTCCCTCCCTCCCCCTCCCTCTCTCTCTCACTCTCTCTCTCCTCCTCCCTCTCCTCTCCCTCCCTCTCCCTCCCTCACTCCCTCTCTCTCTCTCTCTCCCTCTCCTCCTCACTCTCTCTCCCCACCTCCCTCCCTCTCTCTCTCTCTCTCTCTCTCTCTCTCACTCTCTCTCTCTCCCTCCCTCTGTCCCTCACTCTCTCTCTCTCTCTCTCCCCACTCTCTCCTCTCTCTCTCTCCCTCCTCTCTCTCTCCTGTCCTCCTCCCTCTCTCTCTCCCTCCCTCTCTCCTCACTCTCTCCTCTCTCCCTCCCTCCCTCCCTCACTCTCCTCTCTCTCCCTCCTCTCTCTCCTTCCCTCACTCTCCTCTCTCCCCCTCTCCTCTCTCTCCTCTCTCTCTCCTACTCCCTCTCTCTCCCTCTCTCTCTCTCCCTCTCCTCCCTCCCTGTCTCTCACTCTCTCTCTCTCTCCCTCTCTCTCTCCCTCCCTCCCTCCCTCACTCCTCCCTCCCCTCTCTCTCTCTCTCCTCCCTCTCTCTCTCCTCTCTCTCCTCTCTCTCTCTCCCTCCCTCACTCTCTCACTCCTCACTCCCTCTCTCTCTCTCTCTCTCTCTCTCTCTCTCTCCCTCCCCCCTCCTCTCTCACTCTCTCTCTCTCTCTCTCTCTCTCTCTCTCTCTGTCCCTCTCTCCCTCTCTGTCCCTCTCTCTCTCCCTCTCTCTCTCTCTCTCTCTCTCTCTCTCTCTCTCCTCTCCTCTCTCTCCCTCTCTCTCCTCCTCTGCACTATAAACACACACACGCAGACACAGACCCTTCACACACGCTGCTACAGAGACGAGAGACGACAGACTTGGACTTCTCTCAGGATATTTTCGCACATACGCTTGGAAGGCAAGATCATTCTCTTATTTGCTTGCTGTTTGTATATTTAGCTGCTATTGTCCTGCTGCCGCACCGGAGGAGCTCTGTGGTGCAGGAGAGAAACGCTGCAGCATCTGTGGACAGACGTGATCTTTAAAACTAATGCACACGGAAGGGTTTTTGATGCACTAGTTTTGGATTTGAATTGACTTACATTATTTTTATTTAATTTATTATTATTTAAAATATGTTATTTGGATTTAGTTGTATTATTTAAACTTTAAAAATGTAATCTTTCCACCTAATTTTAATCCATTTAAATTAATAATTTACTGCATTAATTAATTCATATATATTAATTGATTATTAATTACATTATTAATAATTTAATTTATTAATTATATTTAGTAAATTTTAGTCCATTATATAAACTTATGATCTCAAATTATATTAAACCACCTCTATTTCTTCTTATTCACTGTATTGAAAAAAGGACATGGAAATTGATAATATATATGAACATTTTCAATATTGAACTTTTTTTTTGATGACCCTGGACTGAAAAAAAGATGCAAAATTTACTTTGAAACAATTTTTCACTCAGAAATTAATATTAGGCCTAAATTGTAACAAATTATTAGGTTACTACAAAAACACTAACACATTGAATTTTGAATGAGAAAATGTGATAATATTTAACATGGGTTCAATAATCTTTGATTTATTTACAACTTTGAAAAATAATTGTACAGTGTGATTGACCCCAGCCTTACTCTCAATTGTGTCTTGCTCTGTTAAATGAAGTAGGCTACTTGTTGTTTTTCAGGTCTGCTGAGGAATCATGGGACTGCTGCAAGTCTCAGTCATCTTTCTTCTTTCATTGATCACGATGACTTTAGCAGAGCCGCCTGGATGCAAGATCCGCATCACTGACAGAGGACTGGAGATGTGTACGATATCAATATTCAGACTTAACATGCAACTTTCCTTTAGTAGCCTATACAAGTCTCAGACTGGCCTCTGTTTGACGTTTTTACAGTGAAGGCCGAGACAAAGAGGTTCGTGGAAGAAGAGTTGAGTAACATCAGCATGCCAGAGATGCGCGGTCAAGAGGGCCGCTTCCAGTACACCATCAAAGAGTGAGTTTACTTCATCTACTGTCATGCAGTCATGTTCCACACACTGTGTCCTCAAACACCAGCAGGCTGACAACACACAGAATGCCTTTTCAATTACCATTCAGGTCCTGGCTTTGAACTGAGGACGCTAAGACGATGTAGAACTGCTAAGGGAGTAGAATTATTTGAAACTGTTTAAAATGAAAAGAAATTCAAATAATTTGCCAACAAACTTTAGAAGGATATTTAGAATGATAGAACGATAGATAGAAGCATACCTGTCAACACTCCCGTTATCCCCCCCCCCCCCCCCGTTATATGAATAATCACATCAATATGTTATCCCAAGGTTGTACAGTTGCCAGATCTTGTATGAAACGCATCACCTCACGGCTCACACAATCGACACAATACACGAATTTCGAACCATTTATGAGCTCAACCTGGCAACCTTCAGTTGCGCTGTGGATTTCTGCGCAAGTAGTAGACGCGGGAACTAAAGTTGAATCTTCCATCACTGGCAGAAATGGAAGGAGAGTCAGGTGGTGCTCCGTCGAAGAAAAAATATATAAATATTATATATAAAAATATAGGCTATACATATTCGTGTAAATTTAACAACAGCTGGACGGATGAATTACATTTCTTGTCTCGAAGCCATGTAAACAACACCCACGACTTTTGCAAACTGTGTCGCACTAATTTTAATATCGGACACGGTGGGAAAAACGACATATCTCAGCATATTAAATCACAGCAGAGGCACAGAAGGGCAACACATACTATAAACACACTGTGTTAATGTTATGTATGTATATGTTACAATGTAATGTTATTTGTTCCACTGTGTTTAACTGCTGCGTTTCTGTTTAATAAAACTGGATGGATGGATTAAAATGTTTGGATGACAGACACATGGATGGATGGATGGACAGAAGATAGATGGATGGATGGATGGATGGATGGATGGATGGATGGAGATGGATGATGGATGATGATGGATGGATGATGATGGATGGATGGATGGATATGGATGGATGGATGGATGGATGGATGGATGGATGGATGGATGGATGATAGAAGATGGATGGATGGATGGATGGATGGATGGATTTAGAATTTGACTCTTTGACATTCCAATTCAAATTTCCCTGTACAGTCTTGTTAAATGCTCTATTTTTTCCCATTCGTCATTTCTTAATTCGGAAGGGTGTGATGGTGCCCTTTGGTATCAGTGGCATTACAAAAGTGAATGGACTAGAATGAGCTGAACGAACCTATAAGTCACTCCATGATATCTAATTGTTCTCTGATGTTGGTTAAGTGTGAAGATCACGGAGCTGAACCTGACCTCTGACCTGCGCTTCCAGCCTGATGTGGGGCTGCTGTTCGAGGTGCAGAACTCCTCCATCACCCTCAACTTCCAGAGACGCATCCTGTACTGGCTCTTGTGAGTCTGAACACACCTGCAGAAGTCCAACAAAAGACATGAAGGATCTGAGATCACACGCATCTGAACGAAATCAATGCTTTTATTCAGCGAGCATGCATAAAAAGTGGCAGTAAAGACATTTATAATGTTACAAAGGATTTTATTTCAAATGAACGCTGTTCTTTTGAACTTTATATTCATCAAAGAATCTGAAAATAGACATGCATCACAGTTTCCACAAAAATATTAAACTGTTTTCAACATTGATAATAACCAGAAATATTTCTCAAGCAATAAATCAGCATATTAGAATGATTTGATAATGAAGACTTGAGTAATGATGCTGAAAATTCAGCGTAGGTTACAGCAATCAATTACATTTTACAACATATTCACATAGAAAACAGTTATTTTGAAATGCAATGTTGTACTCTATTATTGCTCTGCATCGTCTCTCAAATAAATGCAGTCTTGATGAGGTGTCCCTCTTTCTCTTCGTTAGTTATGATGAGGGAGCCATCAACGCCTCCGCTGAAGGTGTCAACATCTTCACAGTCCTCCATCTCAGCAAAGACAAGGACGGACGTCTCAAGATCTCCAACGTCACCTGTAATGCGTCCATCGCCAAGATGAGGGCCAGATTTAGCGGGACGCTCGGGTACTTGACTCAACTGAACTTTGAGCAGTGCAAATGACACATGATTTGATTAACTGTACAATTTACTTGTTAATTACATAGTTTGCTCTATTTTGCACGTCTGTCTGATATATGGCATATTCTTATGTGTCTCAAAATATTCCCACAGGAGGGTGTATGACTTTATCGGGACGTTCCTGACTACAGGAATGCGCTTCCTCTTAAATAAACAGGTTTGTTTGCTTTTTCCAGCAGATGCTCGCAGGGGTGCTTGCATATCATTGCTCATTAATGTAATGACTAATTACTTTCGCACATGTCTCTGTCAGATTTGTCCTGTTTTGAATCATGCTGCACTAGTTCTGGTTAACCAGCTGCTGGAAACAATCCCAGGTTAGAGAACGATGTAAAACTGCTGTGATATATTGATGTGGCAGACTCGTGTGTTTACATGAATGTGTTTTTCAGTGCGCGCGGAGGTGGACAGTTACGTGGGCATCGATTACTCTCTGCTAAATGACCCCGTGGTGACGGAAACTAGCCTTGATATGGATTTTAGGGTGAGTGACAGATGACTAGTATCTGAACTTGATATGCAAGTCTACACAGTCAAAGGTTTTGGGTCAGCAAAGATACATTATTTATATTTATCAAAGAATTCTGAAATAATTTATCATATAGCACAACTGTTTCAACATTGATAATAATCAGAAATGTTTCTTGAGCAGAAAATCAGCATATTAGAATGATTTCTGAAGATCATGTGACACTGAAGACTAGAGTAATGATGCTGAAAATACAGCTTTGATCACAGGAATCAAGTACATTACAATTAATTACAGAAGTTATTTTTAATTT
The DNA here is from genome assembly GCA_027422405.1 of Ptychobarbus kaznakovi. Taxonomy (NCBI): domain Eukaryota; kingdom Metazoa; phylum Chordata; class Actinopteri; order Cypriniformes; family Cyprinidae; genus Ptychobarbus; species Ptychobarbus kaznakovi. The sequence continues at coordinate 1,517,942 of CM049800.1, read as the reverse complement.
ACAACAATATTACGTTTCTTACTGTACTTTTGCTCAAACATTTGCAGCCTGTGGTGAGTTGCTGCTGTTGAAAACATAAAAAAAGGCAATATATGGTGGATTTCATTACATGCTACTCCATGGTGTAAAAACAATGCACGCACGCACTCACACACTTATACACAGCACTCACACACACAGTTTACTTATACTACCAGACTCACACACACACACACACACACACACGCACACACACACACACACACACACACACACACACACACACACACACACACACACACACACACACACACACACACACACACACACACACACACACACACACACACACACACACACACACACACACACACACACACACACACACACACACACACACACACACCACACACACACACACACACACACACACACACACACACACACACACACACACACACACACACACACACACACACACACACACACACACACACACACACACATCACACACACACACACACACACACACTACACATATTACACACACACACACACACACACATTAAATAATGCAAATCATAACTTGTCCAAAATATATTTGTAAAAATATATTTTGTGTTTGCCCAAAAATTATTTTAAGACTGCAGATGTATTTTCTTGCTGCTTGAAGTACATTTTCTATTTACATTTTGGAATTTGAGGGTATAAATGAAATAGTTTTTAATTTATAAAAAATATGGTGCTGTTTACACCATATATTTAGCATATATTCTACATATTCTGTATAATAAATATATTTATATACAGTATATAGACTTATGTGTAGAATATATGTCAATTTTTTATGTATTATTTATGTATTTCTCTCTCTCTCATCTACACAGGGCATGTTTTATGACCTTAAGAATGAGAACGACACGCTCGTGAACTACGCTGTGAATCCGGTAGTGAGAGAGTATGATCGTATGATCTATCTCGCTCTCTCTGAATTCTTCTTTGACAGCGGCCTCTTCGCTTACTTCAAAGGCGGACTGTTCCGAATGCAGATCGCAAACGAAAGAGTAAGACACCATCCAACACACTTCAAGGCCATGATACACAAATAAGACAAAAAGCAACTATTGCTCGACTCATTTCAGATGCCGAAGGACATAGAGATACTCCTCAGGACCACCTACTTGGGGACAATCATGATGCTGGTGGGCAAAATTAAGATGTACTGTATATATATATAGAAATCGCATAGTAATGTCCCAGCATCCACCTATTCTCTGTGTTTGTCTGTCCAATCAGAACCCGGCTCTAATGGAGCATCCTCTATCGCTGGAGTTAGAGGTCACATCTCCTCCTCGCTCCTCTATCAAGACCTCTGGCGCCAGTGTGGCCATCAACTGTAACGTCAAAGTGTTGGTTCTTCCTCCAGGAAAACCAGCAGTCCAGCTCAGCAGCATGACCATGGTGAGAACTACACACAATATATACAACCAATAGTTTCAGAAGGGATGTTATAAATGCACCAAATTTCACCTTGTTTTCAGGAAGGCAAATTCAACGCAAAAGTATCGATCAAGGGCAAGCGCTTGGCCATCTATTTAGATCTGAGAAAGTGAATATGATGCACAGACACCGAACTGTTTTTGACATTTGACTCATTTTTTACATTTATTTTGAACTGAGAATCTGTTTTCAGGTTTAAAATGTTCTCCAATCAATCTGCTCTCGAGTCTTTGGCTGTAAGTTTGCGTTTCCAGATACACCTATATTTGATGCTAAACTAATCAAGAGCAGAGAGTCAATGTAATGAATATTCTTCCTTCAGCTGATTCCACTGCAAGGTCCGTTGAAAACGATGCTGCAGATATCTGTGGTGCCTCTCATTAACAGTAAGTGAAACAATATATATATATTAAATGATGTCTCATGCCCAAGGCTGCATTTACTCGATCACAAAAATAACAGTAAAAGCTGTAGAAATAGCGAAATATTATTACCATTTAAAACAAGTGTTTTTTATTTGAATATATGTTAAAATGTAATTTATTCCTGTGATTAAAGCTGAATTTTCAGCATCATTACTCATGTCACATGATCCTTCAGAAATCATTCTAATATGCTGATTTGCTGCTCAATAAACATTTTTAAAATCAATGCTGAAAACAGTTGTGCTGCTTCATATTTTTTTTAAATATGACAATTTTTTTTAGCATTCCTATTTTTTTAGAGCAGCATTTAGAAATAATAAAATAAAAAATTACATTTAATGTCACATTTGATAAATTGCATGTGTTATTTCTGAATAAACCACTTTTTTTTTCCACTGACCCCAAATTTTAGTTTGTCACTTAAAATCTAAATGTGTTTTAATTTAAGATTACACTAAGCGAGGTGTGCAGATCCCTCTACCGGACGGGATAGACTTCATCGAAGAGGTGGTGGAGTATCACAATGTAAGTGGCTGGTGAAACTTTTACCATCTTAAGAAAATGTTGATGTGTTCAGCTATGATTCTCGATCTTTGATTTCACAGGGATACATCATCGTGGGAGCAAACCTACACTTCAGAACAGGTCTGAGAGAAATAATCGAGGGGAAGCTGTCGGAAGAGACAGACAACTCAGTTTAAGACCAGAGAAGAGCATTACCGCATGTATAAAGTCATGCACGGATACTAAAATATGAAGAACTAACCTTCCAGCAGAAGCATGATGTTTATTAACTGTACAGAATATTTGATCCTCAAGAGCTATTGTTGCAGTCAGCATGAACTCGAATCGAAATTCAACGGATTTACTATCACTTTATGCCAACATGCAATCCCTATATTTTCTAATATCCTCCCACTAGTTAATGCAATAATATACTGCTAACATAATGAACATTGACAGAGTCTAACAGTAATGAATGCAAATGACCAACCTTGTCGGCAAAGGCTGTTTTCGGTATTTCACCATCAAGTGTATTTCTTCTATTTACACTTTCTGGAAACAGTATCTATCACTATTTGCTCTCCGTGTAAATAAAGTCTAACTTTGTACACTGTGTAAATAGCTGTTGCATGAAGATTACACCTGTATAAGCAAATACGTATACATTTACTAAAAGCAGCATTACCGTTTGGATACGTAGAGATGTTCTCGAGGATGGCATTTCAATGGAAAACAGCCCCCCCCCCCACACACACCAATACAGTTACATTCAGACATGACTCTGTTCTAATATCAAACACCCACCCAATTAATCACTGCATTAATACCAAGTACCAAACTACATTTTTAATGCACATTTCAGAAGCAAAATGGGTTGCAAATACAGGTTCATGTTGACTTTAAGGTATTGTACAAGTGTCTGAACCCTGAAAACACATGTACAACTCTTATACTGTGTGCTTAGATGTATAAAACAATGTATTTGTCATTTTAGTTGAATTTTTGTGTACAAGTTTTATCATACATGTATTGTTTAACGAGATTTGTTTGCCATCCTCATTTGTGAATGAAATCGCTCACTGTACCGCTTTATAAAAATGAGGTTAAAAATCAGCAAAGATGACTGCTTTTGATCTTAAAACTTGCTTCGTTCATTATTGAAATTATTAAATGGGGTTAAACGAACCTTTTTCTAAAATAAAAAGATCAAGGAAAAACGAAATCATAAAAAAAGTATTCTTTAATTAAAGAAACTGGGGAGAAAAAGATACTTTAAGGCACAAAAAATATTCCCTTATGAGCACAAAAATACCAGAGATCATGTACATCATAATCAAACGAGTAACTCGGTGACACCTCAAATAAAGTCCACAGTTACCACAGTGAGGCATTTATACCTGAAGGGAGGAGAACAATGATCTGTGATGATTAATAAAAGCTACAGTTTCATGTTTAAGAGAGAAGACATAAGCTCAAATTGTGCAATAAACAGTCAGCATCCACTCGCAGCTGATCGGATTGAACACTCGCTAATTAATCAATCATTATCAAAGATCTGTGAATCTCTTAAACATCACTATGTACAGTCAGCGTGACTTTAGTTCACAGGCTGGCAACTAAACTACAGAAATCCATGATCAGTTTTGAGTGGCAAAGTGACCGAAAACAGTCAGTGGTCCCTGCATCAGAAACACTTGAGCAGTGGGACAGTGCAAATCCAGATTTAAAGAGTACGAATCCCGAGTGTCTTCTAGTAAGGTTGTTTGGTGAGGAAGCGACTGAACATGGTGAAGGCCGCTATGGGTTTGTCAGTGGGAACCATGTGACCCGAGCCCTGCGGAGGACATAGATAAATACAACTGAAGAAATAATAGAATACAATAAAGAAACGAAAGTTCACTTTGAGGGGAAAAAAGCACACATTGGATATACTAGGTAAAGCTAGTTTACAATGGAAGTGCATGTAGTTCTCCATTCGAAACCCAATTAAGCTGCGTTATGATGCCTAGAATACTACGTAGGCAGCTCAGATGTTTGAAATAATATCATGGCACTGATTTCTTAATGTAGCTTTTAATCACAATCACAGAGAAAGTGTGCCACTGGTTTGATTGCAGTCTTACCTTCACTGTGAGGAAAGCGATGTGGCTGAATTCCTTGACAAAGCCACCGATCTGCTGAGTTTCTCCATTGAAATAAATCCAAGGTCTGCGCTGCACCTGCACCTGTTAGAAAAGATGGAGACGGATTATTCTGCTACGGAAAAAAAGTGTTTTTGACCACAAACAATATGGACGGTCTAATACATAATGGTGCAAAAATAGCAAGAGCTTTCTCCAAACAAATAAAGATGAAATTATATAAAAGAACATTTAACAACAACAAAACATCAAATGTAAATGTTTGTTTCTTATTTATTTATGATTTAACACCGAGTCCGCAGTCAATCAATATCCTTTCAATATAAAATTTACAAAATCTAACAAAAACAAAACCCCACAACAACAACAAAATAAAACAATAATAGCAATATTAAGCTGACTTTATGACAAGTTCTGGAATTATTTCAGGAGAAACATTTTTTAAATCTCAAAAATATTTTCTGAATAAAAATGTTACCTAGTATAATAAAAAAAATTATATATATATAAAACATTGAACTAGGATTTTTCTTTTTATTATAAAAGTTACAAAATATTTTTCCAAATATTATTTTGTTATTAATTAAATACTACAACAAATAGTGATGCGCGGGTCGTCTCATAACCCGCCCCGCGGGTTGGGCGGGTAAAGAAATTGTCACTTTATTTGCGGGGCGGGTTGGGTCATTAAAAAAAAAACATGTATGTTGTGTGCAATTCCCTATAGCCTATATTAAATATTTGGGAATATCTATTTTCATATTTTATTAGGTTCTTTGATAATAGATTGATACAGAATAGACGCAGAGAGAGGCGACACTGCGCCGGGAGAGTCCTCGCGCTCGCGGGGCAGTACTGGAGTGGAGACATCTTTCAACTGAACGATAGCTAAGGTTTATCCAAAAAAAGTCGCTAGGTTTGTCAGTATGTACCTGTTGTGGGAAAAAAGCCGCCAAAAGGGTCTGAAAGTTGCTAAATATTGTGCTAAAGTCGCGCTCTTGTGTGTGAGATGCGGGAGCTGATGGCAGCAGGCGGTGGATATTGTTGCAGCCCGCCACAAGTAAAGAGAGAGAGCTTGTCTGTGGGAGTGTGGACCGTTCTTGAGCACACAGAACGAGCAGTGCGAAACGCGTCGGGCGAGGGGAGATTTTCCTCTAGTTAATCGATCGCGGATGGTTTCATTAACTCGGGCGGATAAAAAAAAAAAAGTGTAAGAGATAATAGTAATAAAAACCAAAATGTGTCACCAAATATACTTGGGCGGCCCGCCCAGGTAAAGTCTATGTGTGGGAAACACTGTCTATTTAATTGTAAAAATAGATACAGTGGTGCGGGGCGGGCCAAATAATTTCATAAAAGCGGGACCCGCGGGTTGGAAAAAAACCCGACCCGCATCACTAACAACAAACAAACAAACTTGCAGTTTTATTGACTAGGGGTCAGGATGCACAGATTTTTTAATTTGATAAAAAACACAACAAATATTAATGAGCAGTCCCCAGACCAAGACTAAAAGAAAGTAGGACACAATATCAGATGCAACAACTCACCTCTTGCTGGAGCGACTCCACAAACCATTCGTCTCCTAGGAAGTTGCAGGCCATGTCCACATCTCCATTATATACCAACACACGGTATTTCTATTAAAAAGATTGAATTGAAATCAATAAGAGCTGGTAAGTATTTGACTCATAAGAGTTTGCATTTCCATCACTCACTAGTGCTCCAAGAAGCTTCAGGTACTGTTTCTTCACATCCATGAACAGCCGGTTATAGTTCAGATTGACTTCAGCGCTGCAACAAACAACCGGACAATTGCAAATGAAAATCCTCGATCACAAAACTCATCTGCATGGTTGAAGTCCACTCAACGCACCTGCAGATGACCCAGTCCAAAGCATTGGGTGAGATGTGGAGAGCAGACTTCACCAGCTGGTTGTTGAGGTACAGCGTGGATGGAGTGGAGTTGGTACACGGAGGATCCAGCCTCGAAGATTTGAACAGCGAGACCACACCTCGTAATTTCTGATTCAATGAGAAGATTCGTGTGGATTAACTCAAAGCACCACATAAACACGTTAAACACCATGAGCAGGCACAAAGCTCTGTTCTTCATAGTTCTTGAAAGGGATAGTTCACAGAAAGAAGCAGCCCTTTTAAGAGACCATTCACCCAAATATATCATTTGCCATTATTTATGTCGTTCCAAAACCATAAATAGTTCTTAAATCCCATTCACACTTTCTAATATTCAAACTGGAGTTTTGTGTTTGGTTACGAGACACACAAGAACCAATGTTGTGGAGAGAAACAAGTCACAGTTTGAATATGCAAATAAAATGATGCTGTGAATGGCAATATATTCAGTGTATTAATATCAAAGCTATCGTATTACCTCATTAACTTCACTGTATGGAAATGAGCATTAAAAAGTCCCTTTGGGTTGCACAGAACAAAAGAAACTTGTAGAGGTTTCAAACAACATGAGGATGTATTATTAATGAGTCAATAAGCTATTTGGAAAAGAGACTTTTGTATTCTGAAAGCAACACATAAACTGGTTTCTCTACCTCGTTCTGCGCTTTGGACCATGGATGGTTGAGGAAGAGGTGGCCCAGGTCTCGGATCACAAACTGGCCGTTTTCAATGCTGGTTTCAGAACACAGAACAAAAAATGACACTGGAGCGTCTTCATATGAACAGTTACTCTACATAACTGACCCAGGCTCACCTGACCCTCTGCTGAACACCTCCGGGACAGGGAGCATACAGGTTATAAATGTTGAGTCCTGAACTGTAGACTATAGTTTGAACTGTAGAGAGCTGAAGAGCGATAGAAAAGATTAGTAAATGATATCTTAAGCTATTAGTAGAGCACAGTTTAACTTACAGAAGCGGAGCAGTTCACATCCTGGTTAGTGTAGAAGTTACACACTCCGTCTTTGCAGCAGAACGTCTGCAGGTCATTCCACAAACTATGTATAAAAAAAGATGCAAAATAAATACAACAAAAAACATGATACATAAAAAAAAAAATTACGATGTATTTCTTTGACAATTTATGCTGTTTGCCCGTGAAAAGCACACCACAATAACCCTAAGTAATAATGACACGTCAAGCACCAATAATACAATTACATGTATAAAAGAGTGCATGGTAAATAGAGCCACACGAAAAAAGTCATGAGGTAAAAATGTATAAATAAATATCACACCTGGTCCCAAGAAGTCCATGATAGTATGCAAAATACACCAGTGAATTGTCATTTAGTTCATAACTGGACAAGCCATTTCCAACTGCAATACCCTACAAGACACAAACACACACACACGTCATACACTCTGCTGGCGCAATGTCGGTGTTTATTATGGGCAATACAGTCAAAATACAGTCCCTCCTACCTGCAAATGAATGCTGCTGTCCTCCATGACGATCTCAGCCAGCGTTGGAATGTAAATGCCTCCGTAACTCTCACCAGTCAGGAAAAACTCATTCTTGCTGAACTCCGGAAACAACCGGAAAAACTCTTTCAAGGCCAGGTAGTTGTTTGTGGCCACCTGGAAGTCAGCGATTATATGGTTACCATTCTGGATTGTTGATCATAAACCATTCAATGAAATGCTATCTGTGCTACACAATTGAACACACACACACACACACACACACACACACATATGATTTAAATCATACCTCGGTGTCATTGGTAGAGTACTTCTTGTCATCAGAGTAGGAGAAGCCGACACCTGCTGGTGACTCCAGGTATAAGACATTCGCAATCTGGAAAAACAGCCCATGTTTAGTCACATAAAGCTGGTTTGCTACAGACAAGAATAAAAGAGCATAAGTGCATGTGACTGGCTTAAGGAAGAGTCATAGTCCAGTTACCGAAACTGCTGTTTCAGGGTGAAAACTGACCCCAAGACTTCCTCATTTCACAACACAGAAATAACTCATTTGGTAATGCTGAAGTATATTATACATAAATGAGATTATAAAAGCCAAAACCCATACCTTGTTCCAAGCATAAGGATTATATTCCAGAGTTGCACCATCATCTTGGATCTGTTAATAACCAGAGAGAAGACATAACACACTTTATTTAAATATTTTAATAAAGTTAACATCAGCACAATTATATATATACACAAAGTAAAATCTGACCAGGAAAGGCCCGTGCTCTGTGAGCAAACCATCCAAGGAGCTGCATCCTGGTCCTCCGTTTAGCCACAGAACAACCGGACTATTGGCCGGATCTTTCTGAGACTCAACAAACCTGAACAACAGGAACACAATAATGTTGGACATGTACATCTGGGAATTTTCAAAACTACTCTTAGGGTCACTTAAAGGAGAGTAAAAGTCGGACAGTCCAGCTCACCAGTAGTGAAGGTGTTTGTTGTCGGCCACATTGAAGTATCCAGAATAATGCTTGAAGCTGGGCTGTTTAGAAAGTCCAGGAAGATATTTGACCTCATCTGCATCTGGAGCCCCAGAAACCTCCAGCACCCCCAGCAGCAAACACACCAGCACGAGATGCATCTGAAACACAGCAAACACCACAGTTACTGACTTAACCCTCGTCAATTATAATAATCTGAATCAAAGAGGTCACCAAAACCACTGGGAGAATTATAAACCTTGCATATAACTCCGAGCACTAACCAGGAAACTGAGGGCTGGAAATCTAACGCATGGAAAAGAAAGACTAAAGCCGTTTATAGTGTTGTTTTATTAGTCTTACCTTTCCAAGTGTGGGAACAAAAATGTGCATCAGCTAGAAAAGTGTTTAAGTAATCACAATAATTCACGTGACTTCACCTTTCCCGTGATTAAGTCACATGATGTTTTTCGTCCACGGTGTCAAAATAAAAGTGCACATTTAAATAGTCAAATATTCTAAAAACAAAGAAATCAACCTATGATTAATGATTTATTAATATTTTCATGCTACTATTGAGGCCAGTATTGGAAATACATTATAAAACATTTTAAGTGCTAATTTTGTGAAGGTAATGCAACGATAAAAAACAGGTTTACTATTCATACTTTAATTTTCAAGATACTATGTACTTCTAAATTCATTGTTTTTAGTTTTTATTTGCAAGTCGGTCTAAATAGAAACTAAGGACTTTTTAAAAAGATAATTATTTGCATCGGTGGTTTACAAAGGAACTGGTACTTTTATTTTGGAAACAGCGCCAACAACACAGTCTCTAAGCAACTCGCGGTTCCGCAGTAATCTGCACAGGATCACCGCACGGTTGCGGCACTTTCGTTTTAATTGTTCGCACAAACAGGACGCCGCGAGAAAATCACCGGATAGTTTCCAGGTTCTCATGGTAACGGTAAGAGTTTGCTTCCATGATCTGACAAAACCTTTCTCAGGAATCGAAAATTCTAAGCTCCAGCTGCATTCATTGTTATAAATGTAAGCTAGCTTGTTAGCTGCCCTGTTAGTTGAAGCATCGATTGTTTTTGAATGTTGAAAGCCGTGCATGTCTATTTGGTAGTAAGGATACGACGTTTAAATCGTTCAACTCGAACATGTGCGCACACGATTGAAAAAAAAAACCCGAATTCAAAGCAGCGGAGCATCTACTTGCGGAATGCGGAGCAACATGGCGCCTGGTCGAATCTAACATTAGACGAAGTGTGCGCGGTTTCCCCTAACGTTACAGCTTTTAAAAGGACGAAATATACACGATATGCATTTTTTTCCCACACGAGTACGCGGTCTGTGTCGTTTGCAGCAACATTTGCGCGTTCTTTTACGCGGTTTGATTTCGCGTGACGTCACGACACGGTCTCAAAATGTCGGAAAGGTTGTTGGCGCCGACGAGGCTTTTATGCTGTCCATTTTCTCTTGTTGCCAGTTTTCACTGTCTCCGGCTTTTTGAATAATAAAAAGGGGTGGAAATATGACAATGGAGGATGATAGACAGTTTAACAGATTATAAAAATACTAAATCGCACGAAAGTCTAAAGTAGCAGTTTATTGTTTTGCCTCTTTGAACAATGGGAGACAGTAAGAACAGGTGTGTTTTACAGGCCGTACTTCTTGAATGTGTAATATTCAAGCATTAATATATTATAATAAGCACTAGGGTGCCATAATACTGAATCATAAGTAATGTTTTTTTATTAAGCCCATATTTTACCTTTATTTTTTTTCAGCCTGTTCATCAACTAAAGTAAAAAAAAAATCCATAGGCACGTTAAACATGTATACAATCCTGTTTTGATCATTTTGTTTGAATTTACTTTAGTTTGACATTTTATAACATTTTGAACTCAATCTGTGAAATTTGTCATAGAATATGCTGTCAAAACTTTACTATATTGGTACTAGGGCTGGGCGATATGGCCTAAGAAAAAAATCAGATTTACATCAATTTTTTCCCCCCCCCTACTTAAAATCAATCTGCAGAAGACAAAAAAAATTAAAAAATTAAAAGGTACTATATGTAAGTTTTCGCCACTAGAGTTCGCATTTTCATAATAACAAAGACGAAGCTTGATGACGCTATGAAGGAGGTAATGGATGGATTTTTTTATTTTCTGTAACAAAGTTACCTTCCACAGTTATTTTTAAACGGCGAATACAGAGAATGTGAGCAAAGAACGTTATGACTGACTTAAGTCTATCTCTCAAATAACACGTAATTTTCTTTCTGAACATGGTATTGGGATGCGACGGGATGGGGGGGGATCACGATGTCTATCGGCTCTCGCGATACTTTGATGTCACACAGTGATAATTCTGCACAGCGCTGCTTCAGGTCGAACACACCTATCGGCACAACATATGGCAAGCGCGAGGGAGGAGGGCTGAGCCCAATAGAACTACGGGAGCCCAGAGGGGAGTGTCGGCGAATGTTAGAGAAAACTGATTTTCATTCAAACAAGTCGACTATACATTCGAGTTAATTGATGAAATCGATTTATCGCCCAGCCCTAATTGGTACACACTGTCTCTAGTTTTGAAGAGTTCAGTACATAGTATATAATATCTTGTAATCTGATAATATAATCCAAAATTCATGTTTTCACTCTCCTTTGTTGCCAGTTGATATTCTTGAGGTAGAGTCATCTGAAAAAGTGCAAAATCATTTAGGTGGAGCGACCAGCATCCATCTGGTAAGGTGTTGAGCAGCTTTGGAAACTCGGGGTATGATATCGTGTGTTGCAACTTACCAAAATGTCACCAGAATGCCAAAGTGGACCACAAAGTCTACAGGACATGCACCGTAACAAGTGGGCCAAGAAACTGCGTGATGATTGCTTTCGGATGTGCGTTGTAGTGGACAATTTGGTCTAATAGCAAATATTTAACGATGCCCCTTGAGCCATCATGTCCAGTGTCCACTGTGTTGAGCTAATGACTGGTTCATAAAGCGTCGCCTCTATGTTGTTGATACAGATGTTACCACATTTTTAAACTTTGGACAACCTGCAAGGAAATTTTGGGGAGCATTTTATGTTTATCCCCAAGAACAAGCCTATTCAACGTTTGATGTTATCTACAAGGACAAGCTTGCATATTTTCCGTCGCGTGCTCTGGAAACCCCTTTGTGGTCAGTTCTTCCAACAGGTTTTCCTGTCATCTTCACCGACAGTCTTTCATCAAATACTTGAGAAATGTTTCATTTAAAAAGGCAATCTGAGGAGCATCTTTGCATGAACGTTGCAGACTTGAAGTGCAGCTGCAAAATCCAAGGACTCCTGCGATCAAGGCCTCACCAAGCCAAAAAGTTCATTTATTTTCAGCATTTTTATTTGGTGTAACCGACCGTAAAGTGTTCATAAGTCAATTGATCAGTAGGGTTGGGTACTGAAACCCAGTACCAATAAGGCACCGGTACCCATGCAACCGGTATGTACTAGAACCGAATCAGAACGCAGATTTTGGTGCCTCATTTCGGTGCCATGCCTGAGCGATCGGTTGAAAGATTTATCCTTTGTTTCTCCGAAACAGATGTAAGAAGCATCATCACCAGCACCGCACGTGAAATATAATTTCCCGACTGAGAAAATGCACGTGAACTCAATTCGGAAAGCTCTAATAATACAAGTCCCAACAAATCTTTGTAGTAACGCGAGTTACTAAACTCGGGAAGCACAACCTACTAACAGCATATAATTACACTTGCTCTAGCAGCTTCATTAGCTTGCTATTAACTCGAGATGGCATCCAGAGAGAGATAAACTATACACAGTCGTAGGTTTATATAATCTGTTTTACTTATCCATATGTGGAGCATCATGAGTTCCGCTACTTCTGTGACTGGACATCATCTGTGGATTTTCTGACAAGGGCGCTCTCCGGTGTCCAGTATGAATGAAAAAGACATCACCCCCCGGTTTCACAGACAAGGCTTGAACTAGACTAGTCCTAGACTGTTTTAATGAAATATTGCACTCTTACTGATCCTGTTTTAAGTGAAATAAAATTGCAGTGCCTTTGTGTTGTCTCTGATCCTAAAATATATCAGTGCCTTGTGTTGTCTCAAGATAAGCATGCAGTAATGTTTTTTTTTTAACTTAAATGTCCTAATTGCTTATAAAAATAACTTAAATGTCCTAATTGAATCCTATGATCTAATCCTGTTTTAGTCATGTGTTTAGCCCTGTCTGTGAAACCGGGCCCATGTGTTTAGTGCTAATTGGCCAATCCAATTATTAATCGGTTTAGGCACCGTCATTTTTTTTTTTACAAGTATCGGTTTAGGCACAGGTACCATTTTAAAAGTATCGATTTGGCACCGGTACATCTTGGCAAAACCCCAAACAATACCCAACCCTATTGATCAGGCAGCAAAAACACTGCATGTGAATTAAACTTCTTAGAAATTCTACTTGTTGTGAAGTTTCTCATGTTTATCTTTAAAGTCAACATGAAACTACATTGGCAAGTATTTTAGAATGAAACGGGATATTCAATTAGAAAATTAATAATGTATGATAATATAATTCAGATATTAAGTCAGAAATATTCAGATGTTAAGAAAGTAAATCGGGTTGATTTTGATTTCATGTTGACTTCTGCGGTGTTTTTTTTACTTTGCCCAGTCATTTTTACCTCTGGAATCTCTCTTTTCTTACATGTCGATGCATCGTCAATTTCAAGACCTTGGGGGAAATATAGCTAATCAAATAGTCTTGTAACTAAAATCAACTGCAAGCGTTCCTTGAAAACCTAAAGCTCATAGAGGCATGTCGCACAGAAGAAGCCGGAGTAGTACGCCACCCTTTCACACCACCAACAGCAATGACCCTCGTGACCTGGAGCGAAGGATTTTTGTCGGAAATTTGCCCACGGCACACATGATGAAGAAGGACATGGAGGATCTGTTCAGGCCATATGGGAAAATACAGGGTTAGTAGCGTACAAATTCAAAGCCTTTTTAGACGTTTCGGAAAACTTCATAGTGTTCGCTGCAGTTTTAACTGGTTTAACCTACAGTTCTTTAGACTTCAGTCTAAAGGCTTTGGTTGCGATTTGCAGAAAGCAAGGGAAGCTTAGGGCAAAAAATCCACCAAAAAGCGTCTTTTTGCGTAAAACGAAAATGATTGTTCCCTTTTCCAGCTTTGTCCCTGTTTCGTGGGTACGGATTTGTGCAGTTTGAGCGAGTGGAGGATGCTGAGGCCGCTAAAGCTGGATATAATGGTCGAATTTATAGAGGTTATAAACTAGGTAAGGTCTGATTTGGTATTATTAAACACTGGAGTGATTTGGGGAGTTGTTGCATCAAGTTTGACATTTTTGCTTAAAGGCACAATATGCAAGATTTTTTTATTAAATATCCAAAAACCACTAGAACTAGTGTTATATATTTTGCTGACTTGTGTACTTGCATTATCCCAAATGTTTCGAAGAATGTGAAAAAGCCATTTTGAATACTGACTCGTCCCTGGTCATTGCGTTGCCTGCCAATGATGTCATACACCCTCGATTTCCGGTTTTGTTTTTAATAAAACATGGACATACCAAAGACTCTTTAATATGTTATGAGTTTTATTAGACATGGGACGACCACACAGTATTATTATAATAGAACCTTCAAATGTATCTAGTATGATAAAACAGCGCAAATGTTGAAGCGGTCGACTGTTGCATAATAAAAGCTCCGCTGCTTTCGAGCCGTGTTACGTTCGTTCAGCAGCCTCGTTTCGCTTCGACTTTCAGCTTCCAGCCTCACCTTGCTTCATACGATGACATTAATACATCTTTAATACATTAGCTCATCCATGAACATGATTTCGGCTCGAGTCCCGTCGGATTGCATCGGCTGTGGGGATGAAGACAACAGCTCCCATGATTCCACAGTCAGTCACGGCGTCATCAAACTACGCCGTTTGTTTTGAATACGCGCTCTCTAGCGGAGAACTTACATATTGTGCCTTCAAGAGAAATAAATCATAGGGCCAATTATTTGTATTACTGTAATAACTCCAATATGGTGAATCGAATACATTCAAACTTTACCTTAAATGTTCCTTATGCAAATTGAAGTTTAAATTAAGCAGTCTGTGTCGTGAGTTTTTGTACATGTAAAAGGTATAAATGGGTTATAAATCCAACGTTTTACAAATAGGTTATATATTGGTGTCCTATGACTTTTTGAAATGAATTAATATACAGATCCCATGTTTTGCAATTTCACTTTCTTTTTGACAGCTGTAATTATAATCTTCTTGACTGTATAATTAACATTATACAATAGTATCTGAATTTTGATGGCATTTATTGATTTGCTAATGCTACAATTTGTACTTTTTAAATACTCTTTGTCCAAAGTGGCAGTTAAAGTTAGTGGTGTAATAAGGTCTAATTTGAGGTGTTTAATTAATGTTTACAGCTGGAAATATCAAATACTGTCATACACATGATGCACAGGTTCACAACACTGCAAAAATGCTGTTCTTACGTAGATTTTATTTGTCTTTATTACAGCCAGATATCTAAAAATTCTTAAAATCAAGAAGGATTTTCTAGACAAGTAATTTTGGGTAAGCAAAATAATATTTTTTTCTCTTTGAAATTGATCGATTATTTTGCTTACCCCATATTCTGCTTGTTTCAAGCAAAAACTCACTTCATTTAGAATTGTTTTTAAAATTTGAAGACAATTTTTTACTTGTATAGAAAATTGATTTAAGAATTTAGAAATCTGGGCTGAAAACAAGACAAAAAAATCTACATAAGAAAAGCAATTTTTTTACATTTCCTTTTGTAGTACTTCATTTTCAACTGCCATTGAAATTTTGGAAATGCTTAGAATTTAGACACAACTTGTCTATTTTCATCTGATGCAGAATGTCAAATGTTCATCCTCTGAGTAAAAGAAAAAACTCGTTTGGCTCTGAAATATTTCCGTCTTTTGTCATATTGAACGTTTGGATTGGTTTATTTGCAGAAGTAAATATGGCAGCGGAGAGACGTCAGAATAAAGCCAGGTCAAGCCCTCCACGCAGGTAAAGTATTGCTGGGATTTTGCTAATGAAGATGACCTCTATCGAGAATTTTGGTAAACGTTTTACCCTCCACAATGGAATTCATCGACCGCTCTAATCAACATCAATATCGTTATCGAGTGCGCAAAAACGGTCCGGTCTATATTTCTCGTGGCTCTTCGCTTTTAGTTTGTTCTATTTATTTTCTTTCCCTTTTCCTCACTTTTAGTTGTGTCAGATTTAACTGAAATAAAGTTGAAAGGGTCATTTGAGTACGTTTCCTTGGTGTGTCTTTGTCTAAACGGTGTGTTACTCAATCTGTTCACTTACTATGCATGATTTTCATAAATCGTCCACTGACAGTCGCTGCTTCGTGCTGGAGTCGTCTTCGACACCCCAGTTAACACTTCAGAACATTACCAAAAACCAAATTATTTCATCTACTCAAGTGGAATGGAAACAATTAAAATTGAAGCAGTTCATTCAATTGTTGGATGTTTATTTTTGGAGGTTGGTGTTTGTCTTTTCAGTCAATTCATGGTCACCACCTCAGTTTTAAAAGAAAACGAGGCTCATTTTTTTGCGGTCGTGGAACAGTGCGGTTCATTGCGTTGGTTTATATTAAAGCGGTTTTAAAATAATAAAAAAAGTTGCTTGCTTAAAAAATAATGCTGACATGTAATAAAAGTGCATTTTTATCCTGAAACCTGCTGTTCATTTTTCTTAAATTTGACTGTTGGACCCTGGTTTTCATGGTTGCTTCGAATATAGCGCTCCAAAAATGAATCTCATGGGAAAGATGTCGAACTATATGTTTTGGAGTTCGCAAAGGTATGTTTTAGATGACGTGAATTTTGTAAGCGGTAAGATTATTTTTCGGCGCTACCCTATCATGTCTGTGGTCTCTGGCAACAGGACTCTGAAACGAACTCTGAAAGCATAATTGATTTTCTGGTAACAAATAATTTACATTTGCGTACAGTGTTCTTTGTTTTTACTATCTCACTAACAATGTCTTAAGTACTTGATGGTAAAGTTCTCTCAGTGAGTTGTCTAATAGAGCGGTTAGTTTTAGGCGTTAAGTGTTTAGTTGGCATGTGTTGATTGAGTGTATTTTGTCTGTTCAGGCCAACCAGCTCTTACGGGGACAGTCGAGAGCCCCGTCCCCGTTCTCGGTCCCCGGTGCATGGGCGAGACTCTCGAGACCACCGTGACAGCCGAGAGATGAGGAGCGATAGCCGTGAGCTGCGTCCCGGTCCACCTCGGGAGCATGATGCTAGAGGGCCGCCCGATGAGCGATACAAGGGGTCCGAGAGCAGAGAGAAAGATCCTGCCTACAGGTGCACTACAATGCATTTGAGCTGTTTTCTAGTTGTGCATTTATAGCTCTTGTTTTCCTGTGTTGTAACATCATCTAAACCACATTACTGTGCTTCCACAGAGATGAAGGGTATGATCGTTATTACCGTGGAGAGCATGACAATTATCGGAAGAAAGAGGAGCCGTACCCAGAGCGCTACAGAGAACCCTGGAACGGCAGGAGAGAGTCTGAGGGTTGGTTTAATTGTTTACAACCACAAAATAAAGCGGATTTATTTCATAAAGAAAATTAATCCTATTTTTAAGATCTATATTTTTTTTGCATCGTGACCAGGTTTATTATAGTTAATTAAATTCACTTAAAAACAGTTGTTTCTTGAAATAAAATAAATGTTAACTGAAAAAAAAAAAATTTAATTTTTCCTAGTTGCAATATTTTATAGAAATAAATTAAGCAAATAAAAAAGACATTTTAAAACCAATAATAATAAAAATGACAAAAACAATTACTAAAACTAACTGTAATAGTGTAAACAGAACATTTAAAATGAAAATATAAAACGGTTATATATCAAGGGTACTAAAATAACACATTTTAGAAAAATATTTTTTTTCTTCCAAAGTTCTTTTTAAGCTGAATAAGTATTCTATTTAAATAAGCAATAATAAATGGCAGTAGAATAAATACTACTACGACACCGTTTTGTTGTTTTTGCATTTAGATAATGTGAATGAATATAATCACACAATGCACAAATAAAAAAAATCCCTAAATTTTCAATATAAAAAAAATGTCCCCCCCTTATTTTGGTGATAACACAGACATGTTCTCTATGGAGTTTCTCCCAGGTATATTTGTGGTAGCGCTAATGTTCTAACAGTCATGGTCAGCAGCGTGGATAATTCAGTTGGGTTAGTTTTAGTCATAGTTTGACCGTTTGATCATTCTAGGCATTTGAGTGCCTAGAAAAGCGCTATATACATGTAACAAATTATTATAGAGGGAGCAGAGGAGAGGAGTATACATGAAACATTTTTGGTTCTGAATTTACAGAGGAGCGGGTGCGTCCTGAAGAGCGCCGGAGAAACGAACTTTACCGGCAGTATTATGAAGAGCTGCAGAAGCGCATTGATGCTGAGAGACCAGTGGACTGTTCCGTCATAGTCGTCAACAAGCTGCAAAAGTGAGTCCTTTGACTATGTTCTTGAAGAATGATTAAAACATCAGTTGCAGAACCAGTTACATTTTCTGTTCTGGGTTTTCGTGCAGGGAATATGCCGAGACAGTGGGCAGGAAGGTTCGGGATCTGGGTATGGTGGTGGATCTCATCTTCCTGAATACTGAAGTGTCATTGACCCAAGCTCTGGAGGATGTGAGTCGGGCTCGTACGCCTTTTGCCATCATCATCACCCAGCAGCACGAAGTACACCGTTCCTGTACAGTCAACATCCTCTGTGGGACTCCGCAAGGTGTGTGTCCTTCCACAAAGAGTTAATCATTTAAGCCACTCATCAGATTTAAGCTGGGGAAATCCAATGCATTTAAACACCACAGCTACTCAAAACTAGCCCAGTGTTGATATGAGATTCTAGTACAATATTTCAGATGTTCCCATAGCACTATATAAGCTATAATCAACGTTTTAGATGACCACAGCATACTCTTTTTGCAGAGCACAGAAACATGCCCATGCAGGATGCCATGGTGCTGGTGGCCCACAACTTTGACACCTTTAAAGTTGAACACCGTGCTAAAGAAAGGGACGAGATTGTGAGTAAGGCGGCCAAGATGGCAGATGAGGTGTTGATGAGGGAACCTGACAGAGAGGGTCACCCTGCCTCTCTTCTGACCCACGTCACGCTGCTGTCCGAGGGCAGGTAGGTCAACAAATGCTAACATTCAAAAGTTTGTGGTCTGTTTTATATTTGAATATATTTTAAAATATAATGTATTCCTGTGATGCAAAGATACATTTACAGCATCATTATGGGCTGTTCACACTGAGATGCAGACCTCAGAAATGGATTTAAAAAAAGTGCAGCACAGAATGCCACCTCTGCCATGTTGCCTTCAAATAAAATAGCTGCCATGCCAGCCATATATATACAGTGCCCTCCATAAGTATTGGACCAGTAAAGACAAAATTGCTCATGTTGGCTGTGGAGTAAAGACATTTGCAAATATGATAAAAAGATGAATATGAGACAAAACTACAGAATGTCATTACAGACGAAGTCTGGTAATTCTGCAAATGGAACAGCAGCGTACTTGATAGCACCTCTACAATTAACTGGTGTTAAGTGTCAAATATAATGGATCATCTTTGCATTTCTCAGGTTTATGACTCCAGATGAGTTGGCCAGGCTAATTGACTATCTGAGAGACAAACGTGATCGTCTTGTGCGAGGCAGTACTGACACAGGTAACTCCATTAGGTGTTTTAAACTCAATGTTGTATTACGCTTTACCCATCAAGCCTTACCCTTCACTGTTTTTATTCTCTCTAGTCGCACACCCTCCATCAGCGACCCTCGAGCCGTCTCAGCCTAAACAGCCTCTATCTGCTCCAGCTCAGCCCGCATACACCAGCCTGCCCCTTCATTCCACCCACCTGACCCCTGCTTCCGCCCCCACCATGACCAACCAACAGCAGGAGCTCCAGGCTAAGATCCTCAGCATCTTCAACAGCGGCACGTCTTCAATGTCCAGCCCTGCTCCAGCGCCCCAAACGCAGGGTTACTCTTCCAGCCTCGGCCCTCTGACTGCCGGACTCCAGTCTTCTCATTCAGCCCCCGCTGCAACCGGCATGCCCAAAATCGCCGCCGTCCATCCGCAAAGCAGCATGATGAACCTTCGACCTGCCCTGAGACCTCCTGGTGCTCGAATGGCCGGGCCGATAGGCGCCCCAAGACCGGCGGTCACCACAGGCTCTGGCATCAACTTTGACAACCCCAGCGTGCAGAAAGCCTTGGATACGCTCATCCAGAGCGGACCCATTAACCACTTGGTGAATATGGGATCTGTGGGTCAAGGGACCCGGTCAGCACATGGAATGGGCCAAAGCATGGATCCATCGCCCATGTCCCATTATTCCCGCCATTACTGAAACGAATAGATCTGATACGAATCGAGAAGTCGGCATTGCTCTGAAGTATCATAAATTATTATTTTTTGCTCCAGTGTAATTTGTGATAAAAAAACGAGTTTTCTGTGAAGTCATAGTTTTCTGGTGTTACGGTTTATTTGTTTTACTCTAATGTGTTAGACGAAACCTTAACAGAGCATGATTGATTGTGTAATGCATCAATAACTGAGAGAATTTCTGTTGTTTTATATGGAATTGGTGCATTGTATATACCAGCCAACTTCTGACTTAATAAATTCATTTTTAGATAAAGACATTTCTGTCTCTTGAATTTGCTTCTCCAGAATAGTTGTGCTACCTATAAAGGCTGGAATAAAAGCCTCAAAGCCAGTCTACAGATTTTGGGCAGTTGAAGGTGACATTTCACAGAAAGTCATGTAGTGTATGATGGGCACAGGTTGTTTTTTTTAAGCTTCAGACAATTAATTTTAGACCTGTTTGATATTTTGAACTGATTTTAAAGTGTCATGCGTCTACTGCATTAGAATAAAGCTTCATTGGCATTGATGGTTCCTTCCATGATGAACTTTTAACCCACTCCCACCCATCTGTAAATTCAGAACCAAACACTTAAACCCCACCATTGGATTTTTTTACGCAAACTTTCTCTGCACTCTTAAAAATAAAGTGTTTTTAATTGGCATTGATTGTTCCATAAAGAACCTTTACCATCCATGGAACCGTTCAATTCCACAAATGGTTCTTTATAGTGGGTAAAGGTTCTAAAGATTATTAAAATGTTCTTCACACCAAAAAAAAAATGGTACACTGTTACTGAAAGGTGCTTTGAGAAACCAAAAATTGTTTTTCTATTGTATTGCTGCGAAAACTTTTTTTTTTTTTAAGTTATTTTATTTTAACGTATAGCAAGAAGGCACATGTTGAGTGTTCAGAACAACTTAAGTTGTTTAGTAACGAGTTTTTCTATGCAGCATTTTTGTAATTGGCAAGTGTATGATGCTGTGTATTTCAAGATCTGTTCAGTAATTTTTCAGCCTTAATTGATGGGATAAAGCATGTTCTTCCATGTCAATCAAAGTTTTTGCTTAGTATTTATGCTGCAGAAATGGCATGCCATACTGCGTGCATGCAATACCCAAGATGACATGCTATATTTTCCAAAATGTGTCATATAAAACAGCACGCTGTGCCGGAAACCCAGTCCTCAGTGAAATATCAAATGCTCCAAAATCCTGCTCCATGTAACCTTATATTAAATGGCTGTGATTTATTGGCATTATGCACCATTTTCACTTTTAGTGCAGACAAACTTTTTTTGTTGCTGGTTATGCCTGGTTTACTTTAAATGCCAAATTCAAACTTGTTTAAAGGTAAGCAAAAACTGGCAACATTAATTAAAACGCTATACTAGAATGTGAATCTGTTTAAATATAAACCGTATTTAGTTCACAGAGGAAGTGTTCCTGTGGCTCAGTGGTTAGAGCATTGCGTTAGCAAAGCAAAAGGTTGTGGGTTCAATTCCCTGGGAACACATGTACTGATAAAACATTTATAGCCTGAATAAGTCGCTTTGGATAAAATCATCTGCTAAATGCATAAATGTAAGATCTCAACACTCACCGTCTCTGATCCTAAATCCAGCCACAAACGCTCTTTAGTGAACACTTTCCTGTGACATCTTGCATCGATTGACTTTGTAGAAGAATTACTTCAAAAGAATTGACTTTGAGAAATGTTTCAGACTCACAACATGAGAGAGAACTGGGTTCAATATGGTTGACTAGTTGTTTCGATATTTTCAGCAATTCCAGTGCTTTAGCTGACGGTTTACTTTTCACCGTAAAACCTTCTCGGATAAGTAATTAAATCACAGGCAGCTCAAGTCATGGAGTCTCTACTAATGAGCTGATGATATTAATCAGGTGTGTGCTATAAATGACATCCAAAATGTGGAGTGTTGAAGAATCTCAGGAGCAGGATTGAGATTTTGAGCCTTTGAAAACCTGCTCGGAATGAAGACTCGATCATATAATCCATAATAAAATGGTATTCTTTTATTGCATTTTGTGCTGACAAATCTATAAAATGGATTGGGTGTTTTGCAGAAGCCATATAGATAAAGCATTTGAAATGTAAGATAAAACTACATTATTTTCTTTATGTACCATGAAACACAATAGATAATACTCATTATTAATCTTTTTTAAATATTCAACTTACACGGACACAAAAAATAAACACCTCAACACTAACTATTTCTGCTATATTTACAGGACCCACCTCCACACTTGCCTGTGGTCCCAGATCTGCTCACACACGCACGCACGCACACACACACACACACACACACACACACACACACACACACACACACACACACACACACACACACACACACACACACACACACACACACACACACACACACACACACACACACACACACACACACACGTCACTGACACACACACACACACACACACACACACACCCACATACACACACACACACACACACACACACACACACACACACACACACATCACACACACACACACACACACACACACACACACACACACACACACACACACACACACACACACACCATAAACCCTGAAACAAAGGAAAAAGAAAAGTAAAACAGCCTTTTCTCCACTACATTCCCTTTCAAATGTTCATACACAATGTCTTCATTTCAAACGAATCAAAAACAGGCCTGAGGGATTCAGTCATGTTCCATGTAAAACTAATGTTCTGATCTAGAATTAACTGCACTATCGTTTGCAAACCGTGAAATCAGTGAATTGCCCAAAGCGAGCTATTCAATAAATCACATGTTTGCCTTTCAGAGAAGCAAAGCCAAGACAAAGTGGGATTTTGTTTGTACAGTTTTCTTATAGTCGTCTCGGATTGTTTACTTCAGCAATATACAACTTGCAGTTGTGCTGTAATTAAGCAATAAGCCATGCAATCTGCTTTTCCAATCAAATTAGTAGGGAACAATTTAATGTTTTTAAACATGCATTTTCAGTGAGCAACACTGATATTTGATATTTTAGTGAATGTCTTTAGTCCTTTCAGCTTAATTTGAGAGTTTGAAATTGGCCCTAGAATTAAAAACTAGATTTTTTTTAATAATATAAATATGATTAAATATCAAAATAAAAGAAACAATTTTTGCACTTTTTATTTTTGTTAACATATAGCTGCCAATTTGTGTATTTAAGGCATGTGTACAAACCGGTGTAAATAAAGATTTTACTGCGAAACGAAACAAACCCTCAAGTTTCTTTTTAATTCATACAGAATGACAGTTTGAAATAGACTAAACACATACCCAGGTTAACATAAATAACTTTGGTAATCAGTTCTTTAAATAGATTAACTGTAGTTAAAGCTAAATGGTCTTCGTCTTAGCTATAAACTACCTATGGTAAAAATAGACCCCTTTAACCAATCAATATCCATTCACACTAAGATAACAAGAACACCAAACATCTGGTCAAAATAACATTTACAATTAAATAACTGAAATAAACTGGCGTAAACGTTATACTGTATATCACAAAACATTGAAATATTTATATATATTTATATATCAGCTTGGTCAGGATTATGTGCATGCGTTAAACAGGACAACGGACCCAGGTCCTGGCTCTATTTCAACTGCTTCAGATGGATTTGATTCAGATTTCAACATTTGGACTTTCACAGAGCTTCACATGGTCATTGTTCACATGGATCCTCTACTATTTATTCAGAGATGTTTTTGCATTGTGTGTGGTTGAGATCACATGGTGGCGTGGGGTTTGCAGATCCTAGACTTGATTGCTCGCAGAATGAGTCACAAACGGCGGGAATGAGATGCAGAACGGGGGGGTGGTGTGTGTGGTTGAGATGCAGAACTGGGTGGTTGAGATGCAGAACTGGGGGCGTGGTTGAGATGCAGAACGGGGGGGGGGGGGTGTGTGGTTGAGATGCAGAAGGCGTGTGTGGTTGAGATGCAGAACGGGGGGGGGGGGGCGGTGTGGTTGAGATGCAGCGTGTGTGGTTGAGATGTGTGGTTGAGATGGTGGTTGAGATGCAGAATGCACGAATGGATGCAATGCAGTTGTCTGGGTTTCACTTCGTCTTGAATCATCTTGAAATGATCATTCGAGCATTCATGTTTTCATAACCTCTGGCCAAACTCCAAAACGAACCCAAAATTAAAACATATTTTGGATTAAGGGGGCCCCCTGGTGTTTCGGGGGCCCTACGCAGCTTGCGTATTCTGCGTATAGGGAGGATCGGCTCTGGTTCACATGCATGAAGAGCTGTCCTGGTTTGTATTTTTTTTTACCGAAGTTACTGGAATGTCAAGAAAAGGTGACCTCAGAGGTAAAGATCATGGGTAGTAAACTCTCAAAAATAAAGATTTGACAGTCTAATCAATTTTTAAACTATATTCTGGTGCTAAATAAACCTAGAAACCAAAACCGATCTGTTCTGAAGAACCTGTAGAAAACATCAAGAACTTTTTCATTCAGCGAGAACCTAAAATGCAGCAAGCAACCTTCAATTTCTGAGAGTGTAGGATTAATAAAATCAAGTGAGATTCCTTTTTCTTTTCTTTTTTTTGGAGAGCATCCAATGGCGTGGGTCAGAACCAAGTACAGACTGTTATTCAGAGCCCTTTTTTGTTTCCGAGATGTGTCGAACGCGTCGATATTTCTTGGCGAAGGAATACACAATTTATTTTTTGTTGCTACACACAAGCCAGGTATTCATCGTGAGATATTGAAGAAAGGAGAGGATTGTGAATGTGTCCACTGTCAGTTTGAATAGAGCCAAGCCCAGCAGTGGAAGCGCTTGTTTATAGTCTTTTTATACGGTGATCACATCGAAACAGTGCTTGTAGGTTCGGAGGAATGAAGATGTTACCACATCAAGTGATTCGTATTAGAAATATATCTTCTTTTTTTTTTACATCTACGTATACTCTTTTCGTCATTAATTACAATGCTAGAAATTCATGCCAAATAAACAGCAAACACACATTTTTTTGTTTTGTTTTACATCATAATAAAATCAATCTTCAGGTATTATGTTACCGCAGAGAACAAAACTCTGTCCGGTCTGCAATAACGTTGATGCAGTACACACTCTCGCCACTAGAGGCATCAGCGCTGAAATGGATCTGGCATGCTCATGATTCTGGCAACTCAATCGTCACCATGGACGTTAATAACGTTAACTCGTATAAAGTGCATTTCTATCTCAGCCACCATAGAACAGATGCGACGCACACTCTAGCATACGAAGCACGCCGATGAACTCTACGTGCGAACTAGCAACTAAAAAAATACACCATGCGTACCGTTTCCAGTGGAAATCAATATTCGCACGTTACCATTGAAAACCAAAAAATTCGTTTTTTCGGTGTGTACTAAAAGCATCCTAACAAAACACATCAGGGGACAACGACCCTGTAGCTACAGTGTCTCGAGAGCGATATTACGTACAAAACCCAAAACATCAACACACAGTATCCCGCTAATCTAAGTTTACACGTAAGAACATTTTGCGTTTGAGTTGCGACAACAATCTGAAAAAGCTGCCTTGACATTTTTCCAGGAACTGCTCTTTTCACATTACGAAAACACATTTTTCCAACACACACCATGCAAACGAAGCATATCATAAGTGGTTTGTTAAAAACATCGTTGAGTGAACTAATTGTCGAAACGTCATCAGAGGCTCAGTCTACGCAGGCAGTATTATGTTAAAAAATACGTCGCGTTTCGACGCATTCGGTTCAGATTCAGTGATCGTTGTCGTCAAAAAGTTATGACTTTTAACAGAAAATAAACTAAATAAAACATGATAAAGCTGATTACATAAGGCTGAAGTTGTTATGCAATCTTAGCATCAGCCCCTCCCCTCATAAATATACCTTTAAATATTTAATCTTTCGCTTTATGTACATATGCACAATCCATACCTACTCATACACTAGCAGCAGCATTCATCTTATGAGAGGTTTTCCCATGTTTAAACAAAATAATCTGTAATATCTTCATAAACTACTGAATATACTTTCTTACCAGTGAGATTGAAGTTATATATATTTGCGCTTATATATATTTAAATGTATATATATGCAGTTGTTGGTATTTCTGCTAACAAAAAGACTGTATAAAATAGCCTATATCTCTACAAAAATAAATAATGCAATGAATAGGCCTATATGATTTTCCCAATTGCTCTCAAAAATACACTTTTCTATGCTTATAACATAATTTAGCAAACAATCTTGGGTTAATTTTGCATCTGAAATCTCATTTTGTGATTTGTCTAATGCATTACAGTCGCGCTGCATAGAGTTCAGATTTCCATAATGCTTTATAACAACTCAATCTAATGCTGCGTCACGTCACGTCAGAATTACCGTAATTACCAAACGACAAACGAGAGTCTCTTCTGAGCTGTTTATGGACTCAGAAATGATTAGTAACTATAATGATGCCCAAAATGGATCAGTATGTCGCTTTGTTGATAATGACAGCAATTAACTTTTTTTTAAATCACACAAAATCACGTCAAAGAAAGCGTGCGAGTTGAACTGTAGCTTAAACTGCTGAAGCCGCTGCGATTTCGGATGCTTTTATATAAAGTCGAGCAATTAAATAATTCAGTTTCCAACTTTGATATGAAGTTAAAGAAATCAAGTTTCAAAGTCAGAAACTCTGAGGCGAGTGAGTGCAGAATTTGTGTTTAAAGTGACATTGTTATCAATATTAGTTTCTATTGACAATTCACATTTTCTTTCACATGGCACGAGTGAAATCGAAGTTTGGCAATACAATCAGATACCATAATGCTCCATATATAGCTCTGTGACATTTCTGGTGTAATATAATATAGATTTGGTCTATGATATAGCTAGTTCATACAGATTTGTCTGTACATGTAACAAACATAGAGGTTTTCTTTATAGCAAAATGGGAAACAAAGAAAGAAATGGGCAACTTCCATTTGCTCGAGGATGCAACTCGCTCATTCACTCCTCATGCAAACACACACATTCATTTAATGAATCCACGCACTCGTTAAATCATTTGTTACACAGTGGCTGTCAGTGCAGGTTGAGTGCTTGCTGGGGAGGGGAGGAGATGTACCGTAGTACACTTCAAGCCGCCATAGTGAAGCCTGTAGCCACCCAAAACACCCTGACCCTGTAAAACAACAGCGTTTCTACACCAGAATCCTCGGTTATTTCACAATACAAATACTACACTGATATTTAATAATGCCTTATACACTATTTACACTACTTCGGAGTGGCTAAGTACTTTTGTCTTGTTTTTTTCAAGCATGTTCTTTCGCTAATTACAGTGTCGGTTGCACCGATAGACTCTCACTCGCTGCTTTGCTGTCAAACAGTGAGTCGCACACCCTGCCAGCCTTGTTTTTGGCACATATTGTGACATTATTTGGCAGGGGGATAGCTAGGAACGAAGAAAAACATTGATGAGACAAAACAAACACACAACGACAGATCTTTGTGCAGAGGAACCCGCTTAAAGTCAACGTGAAATGATGTTCGCAAACCATTTTGCTTCCGTAATGCAAGCATTCAGGAAGATAAACAAAAAATGCATGCAAGATTTGATTGGGCGTTGAAAAATAAGAGTCGTCTCAGACGTTTCCGGGAACTATTTTTATATTTTGATTATAAAAACTAACGTTTTTCTTCAGAATAACATGCGTCGGTCGTTTACATTTCACGTTGACTTTAAACTTCACATTTCATAGTTCACATTATAGTATTAACTCATTATTAATTCACATTTGACCAATCTGCAGACCGAAAGGATCGAACCATGAAAATCTTTTCCAAGGTTGTCAGTCTTTACCAGAGCAGAAGTATTTCACAGCATCTCTGGTGTAGTTTTGAACTCCGATTCCTTGACTTCGCACAATCTTTTCTGGATCCTCTTCCTCAAAACAAATAAATAAAGACAAATCAAGCCCAACCCACCCGCTTCTCCTGATTGGGTGAGAGTGGTGATTGACAGATGATGTAGGAAAGCTACAGCAGACGGGGCATTGAACAAATACCCACTGACATCAACAGTGCACTTCATTGAACAGTAAAGTGTGGATCACGTCCATCATGAACGAGAGTAACGCCAAGAGCGATGTTTGGCCAGTGAAAGCTTGGCAGACCAGTAGAACGGCATTTTCTGTTGGACGAATGAAGCTGGTTGATTGAAGGGAATTCTGGGATATTGCTTGGGACACACTGGGGAAGGAGGGTAAATGGGGTGGGATGACGTCGACTCGTTTCTTAAGAGTAGATGGTGATGACCTCACGACCTCCACCACGCACGAGGAGGACCCGGTTGAGACCTTCGGTTAAAACCTCCATGAATTCCATGTCTGATTGACAGAGTCAAGGAAACTGTAAAAGATATGAATCAGACATACAGATGCGTACTACTCACACTACTTTTGCAGTATGCACTATATATGGTGAACAGTATGTAAAAATTGGGTTTTTGAAAGAAGTGTCATGCTCACCAAGGCTGTATTTACTTGGTCAAAAATACCGTAAAAACAGTAATATTGTGAATATTACTACAATTTCAAATAGTTGGTTTCTGTTTGAATATACTGTAAAATGTAATATATTCCTGTGATGCGCAGCTGTATTTTCAGCATCATTACTCCAGTCTTCAGTGTCACATGATCTTCAGAAATCATTATAATATGCTGATTTGCTGCATAAGAAACATATTATTAGTATTGAAGTATTTTTACATATTATTAGTGTTATTATTATTAGTGTTGACATTTTTTTTGTGGAATACATTTTTATTTTCAGCACAGCATTTTTAAAAATCACTTGAGTAATTTAGTGCATCCTTTCTGGTTAGAAGCACTAATTTCCTTCATTAAATTAACTTTTGAACAGTGGTGTATTTGCATAGTTTCCCATAATGCAATGGACTCGATGTGACCATTTAAAATCTTTCTTGACTCATTGGTTTGGTTAACCAAAAATGCTAAATTTTTACACCAAACTGGAATAAAAAATAATGAAAGCCATAATAATTATTTACACTAAAAAATGCTCAGGATACAGTTCTCGTCGCCGCTCTTGTTTTTGGGCGGTCCGGGCATGTTGAGCAGGACTAGTCTGGCCTCCTGGGATTTCTTAACAATGACTTCGTTGAGTCTGAGTGCAGTGTGCATGCGCCTCACGTTGAACTGGTTTCTGAGAACAAAACAATCATCAACCGTAAGCTCATAAACATTCATCTACATCAGCGAGTGTGAATGTGTGCATCGCTGTCAGAGATACTCACAGATTTTCCCACTCTCTGTGGCGTGACAGAGAAAGAATGAAAGACGAGTGTAAATGTGTGCAATGCAAAACTGAACCTAAATCCAAACCTTAGCAAATAGGTGACTTGTTGGCGCACGCTGCACTCACGGTTTCATGTTGAAGAGGTCTTTGATGGCCTCTGGTGTCGTAGCTCCTACAGGTTTGGCCTGC
>CM049800.1:1457964-1485464 GCA_027422405.1 Ptychobarbus kaznakovi | reverse complement strand
CAACATTTTAACTGAATAAACTTAAATTAATAATATTTACCATAATTGTTCAGATAATCAAATTAAATTGAACATATTACATATACATATTATTAAACATGTTATACTACATGTTTACTGCAGCATCATTTTCTGCCCCAGCTTTTTTAAATATTGATTTAAATATTAAATATACCTCCCTATTAATTTCTGACCTTGATATGCTCACCTTCCTTTCGCACAAACCCTGTAAACATCATCCTGTTTCTCTCTCAAAGCTGCTTTTGAACACTACTGTACAAGTGTAGCGGTGAGCGGGTGCATTACCATCTCCACCACCTCCACCGCGGCGTCTATGCGCAGGTGATACAGGAAGGTGGTCAGATCCTTCTTCATCTGGATGCTGTTATCGTCCATCTGGGCCACAGTGAAGATGCGCATCTTGCACTTCCTCCAAACCTACAGAGCATCATCCACAGATGTCAACACGAGCTGCAGTGCCTTAACTATAACGTCCTTCTGACAGAGACGAAGAGATCAAGCATGTACCTTGTGCTGGCGGAGGAGGAAGGGCAGCAGCATCAGCATGCCTCCATCATGAACGATCCACCACACGTCAATGTGACCCTCGGTGAAACGCTCTCCGCTTGACGGGAAGGCCGAGACGTTCTTGGGCACCAGCAGGGCTTTACTGGCAGCGGTGGTTTCTCTTACCAGCTCTGTGATGAAGACATGTTTATATTTATTATTTACACTTATGAATACAGTGTATCATTTCTGAAGGATCATGTGACACTGAAGACTGGAGTAATGATGCTGAAAATTCAGCTTCGCATCACAGGAATATATTACATTGTACAATATATTCAAATAGAAAACTGATATTTTAAAGTGTAATAATATTTCACAATATTACAGTTTTTACTGTATTTAACAACCCCATTATGAGCATTAGACACTTCTTAAAAAATGTCAATAAATTAAAAATAAACTAATTAAAAATGTTTACGAATCCCAAACTTTTGAACGGTAATATGTACAATATATAAATAATATATAATATATACATAATATATAATATTTATATTCATATATCTACAGGTGCATAAAAAAATATATACTAACAATATAAAACATAATATATATATATATATATAATTGTTTTTATGTGACCCTGGAGCACAAAAGCAGTCATAAGCAGCACGGGGTATATTTGTAGCAATAGCCAACAATACATTGTATGCGTCAAAATTATAGATTTTTCTTTTATGCTAAAAATCATTAAGATATTAAGTAAAGATCATGTACCATGAAGATATTTTGTACATTTCCAACTGTAAATATATCAAAACCTAAATTTTGATTAGTAATATGCATTGCTAAGAACTTCATTTGGACAACTTTAAAGGCGATTTTCTCAATATTTTGATATTTTTGCAAATAGTTGTATCTCGGCTAAATATTGTCCTTTCCTAACACACCATACACCAATGGAAAGCTTGTTTATTAAGCTGGATTTTTCTGTCTTTCTATATGTATAAATCTCAATATCAATACATTGACCCGTATGGTCCAGGGTGGGGGTCACATATTTAATTTACTGGATTATCCAAAAAAGGGCAATATCATTTGGATATGCACTATATAAACCATTTTCTGGTTGAAGTTTCAGTAAAAGTCATTATACTGTCAAATCTACAGTATACTACTATCAGATTTATGTTGATCCCGCTCATTCTTAATCGATTGTATTTACACAGAATCAATACTCGAGAAGGATCAGCTGATAATTAAACACTTGTATTCAGCAGCACTGTCTAGTTCTGTAGCTATTTTGGGAACCATTCCAAATCAGATGAATTAAATCATCGCTTGTTTCTTAAAATTCACAAGTGAACATCTGTGGCGTGAGACGTGAAGCTGCACCTGCTCAGTCTGGCTGTTTAGATGTGATAACACAGAACAGACCGGCACGAACACATATGATGCAATGACTCTAACAGCTGCTGTTCAACCTTACATACTGACTCAAGAGGTGTACATCCCATCTCACAAAGCCAGAGGAAAATCATACAGCTCAGTTATGTGTTATATAGCAACTTTGTCTCAGATATATTCCTTAGGAAACATTCAAATAGGCACAAATGAGTCAATAGTTCTCATACAGTGAGAGTACAGAGCTATGTAATGAATGAGAAAAGCAGCTCGGATCATTTGACGAGAAATGCTTGAGTTTATATTGAGATGTCTGTCTTTTGATTGCAGACTTTGGTATTTCTGAACAAAGTTTTGAACCTATAAACCCAGGAGAAACATCTCCAAAGTCCATTTCATCTCAATGCTGTTTGGGATAAACAATACACGAGATCTCATTTATGATTCTTTCCAACACTCTTAAAAATAAATGTTCATGTCCAAGTTTGATGTCATAGAACAGCGGTTCTCAATTCCAGTCCTCGCGCCCCCCCGCTCTGCATATTTCGTATGTTACTCTTATCGCTTCAGATGTTTGTTCTATTCGAACGTAAGTGCCCTGCGAAGTGGACATCACAGGATATTCCGCCATGATTCCAGTTCGAAGCGAACGTATATATTCCATTCAAAGTGCATTGAAGTGTGCAAGACGTGAATTAAAATTGTATATATTTACAGAGGTATATGATGTCACACTCGTCCGTGCGTGAAGACGTTGCGCAGCGCAAATCCATGAATGAATGTTCCGAAATAAAGTAAACTTCAGCGGATTTCCCTGCTCAGGGAGTAGGGAGCAATGGACCCTGTGTAGGGAGCAATGGACCCTGTGTAGGGAGCAATGGACCCTGTGTAGGGAGCAATGGACCCTGTGTAGGGAGCAATGGACACTTTGTAGGGAGCAATGACCCTGTGTAGGGAGCAATGGACCCTGTGTAGGGAGCAATGGACACTGTGTAGGGAGCAATGGACCCTGTGTAGGGAGCAATGGACCCTGTGTAGGGAGCAATGGACCCTGTGTAGGGAGCAATGGACCCTGTGTAGGGAGCAATGGACACTGTGTAGGGAGCATGTCAATCGGAACACAGTTCATGCACGGAGCGCACTTCTAACAAGCTGATTATCTGAATCAGGTGTGTTAACAAAGAGAGACATGCAAAATATGCAGAGCGGGGGGGCGCGAGGACTGGAATTGAGAACCGCTGTCATAGAAGAAACATTTTTGGTTCCTTTCCAGGAAACGGTTCTTAAAAAAAAGAAAGAAAAAAACAACAAAACTTTTTTTCTTATACCCTTAAAATGAAATGATCTTTAATGACATTCAAGCTTCCCTAAAACGTGATTTGAACTGTTTACTGGAATTTTTTTTGGGAACAAACATTAGTTTTCCCTATTTTCCCACAGTGAAAACCACCTTTTGAAACCTTATTTTTTAAGAGTGTAGTGTATTTTCAAAATCTAAAGACCTCTTGTTCACTATAAAGAACCTTGTGAGGAAAGTAAAGGTTCAACGGTTGTTAAAGGTTCTTCATAGAACCTTTAAATGAGAAGAAATGTCTCTCACCGATGAAGTTTCTCCAGCCCTTGTGATCCTCGGCCTGTTTCCAGTTACGCGGCCAGCAGGCCAGAACGGTGTTGTGTTGAAGACCTCCCAACCCTCCGGCCTGGACCAAATGTGACGTGGCGTCCCTCATGTTAGAAGAAATGACCACCTGACAGAAACCCTTCACCTTCTCCGCCTCCATGAGCTTCCTCAGAGACTTTGAGACACAAAACAAAGTGGGGAATTACATTAACACAAATAATAAGATTAAGTTCCAGCGTATGCTGTCTGAGCAGCTTCACTGTGAATGTCACCTGTTCGGCCTGCTGTCCTTGAGGATAGTTTTCCAGGTAGGTTCCCTCCAGAGCGGTGCCCACGATGGTCAGACCCTTCCCAGCCTTCAGCTGACTGGTCAGAGACAGCAAACGCGGCTGCTCCACGTTCAGCTCCGAATCCACGTTGAGCAGGACTAATATCTGAGGTCTGAGGAGGAGGAAAAAACAGGAGAATAGTGTCAAAACTTGAGCAATAAGACCAGTAACATAAATACTGTACCTTTAAAATTCAGCACAAATATATCGAAATATAAATATACAATGCATACATATCGAAATAATTCAAAACATCAATACGAAGAAACATATATAAACATATTCTTATATAAATAAAAATACATGTATAAAATACGTATATATTTATTATTTGTATAAAAACAATACATAACAAATACATATTTACATATTACCCAAGTATAATCATATAAATATGCATATTACATAAATAATACAGACACACATAAAAATTAAATCAAATATATTTTATGTAATTATATCAATAGTTCATTAATAGTTAGCAGTTTTGATTTTAAGTTTAGTTTTTAACGTTACAGTAATTTTTGCTGTGTTTTAAAAAAAGTCTATTTAGCTTTAATTTATTTTTATTTCAGTCTTCATTAGTCATTTTAGTTCTTCAATTTATTTTACTCCAGTTAGCTGACAAAAAACATTGCCATTTAAAGTTTTTATTTTTAAGTTTAACTTTTCATTTAATATATTTATTTTATTTTTTATATATTTTATTTTATTTTAGCCTGTTTCTATTGATGAAAAAACTATTAATCTAAATATATACAAATTATATAACAGTATTATTATAATTCATATATACGTGATTTGTATTTTTCATTACCTCCAGTTCTTGGTGTGCGGTGGTGCCTCTTCCAGCCTCATGAGGGCGAAGCGGGCCGCGCTGAGAGACAGACCTCTTATTCCATCACCCCATTCCTTTTCTGCCCTGTTAGCACACACACACGCACGACACGCACACACACACACACACGCACGCACGCACGCACGCACACACACACACACGCACGCACGCACACACACACACGCACACACACACACACGCACACACACACACACACACACACACGCACACACACACACACACACACACACACACACACACACACACACACACACACACACACACACACACACACACACACACACACACACACACACACACACACACACACACACACACACACACACACACACACACACACACACACACACAGACACACACACACAATGCCATTCACACACACACACACACACAACATTTTACTTTCACTATATCTGCATTCACACACACACACACACACACACACACACAGATGCTGATTTATGTTTCTGCCGGTGAGTGTCCACCCTCGATACCAAATGTGTCACAGATGTCTAGTAGATGCACACAGGGATACCTTTTTGGGGGTTTTCTTATAAATTTCACATTGGCTGCATATGACATTATTTTATAACTTATCAGAGCTGTTGAATTTGGACATTCACATCAGAGTCCAAGCCAAGTCAGCATGCATGTAAGATGTAATCAGATGTATACCGGATGAAATCCTTGTACATGAAGTAGAGATGTTTGCTCTAACTGTTGCTACACTACAGAAGAAATTATTTCATGTCTTGTTAATTTTTCCCAACTTTAATGCATACTGCCATATAAATGAAGTATTCATGGAAGTATGAAATAAATTATCAATTCTATAAATAACAACAATGCTTACATTATTTTTTTTGATCACTGGCTGATTCCGTAACGTAACGAATAAAACCATTAACTGGCAAGTCTAATAAGACATTTGTGTGTATTAAGACCTGATGTGAGATCCACCAATAACAGAGGTTCCCAAATATTTTAATTGGCTAAAATTAATAGAGAGTATCTTGTGCTTTTCTGTAAGTGCTCGTGCCTATGTCTGCAGTATATTGTATATGTCTATTGTTTTGCATACTATTTTTCGTATTGTATGCAAAACCTTGATGACCTACTGTATTGATAAGTACTGTATCCCACAATGCAATGCACACAATTTGACCTTGCAGTTTGACTCATTTTTTGACTCAGATTTGTCTAAAATGATGACGATGACATATGCATACTGCTATTTATATTGCTTCTGTTTATATACTGCGCAGTATGCAGTAAGAACTCAAATCTACACACGGCCTCAGACTCCATAATCCTGCCGCCAATTTTCTCCTCGTCTTTAATTTCCGGCGACAGACTCGGGTCACTGTTCGCCTTGACTCTGGAAGTGTTTCCAAAGGAAAGGCACTAAACTAATCAAATCCTGGAGCAGATTTCAGCTGTTCTCGGCCGGCCGGATTACGAGGGATCTTAAAATCCTGACAGGTCAAATCCTAATCCATCTCTTGGTTTTCCCCCGACTCCGGGTCACAATCCACTTACCCTCGGAACTCGATATACTTGTAGATACAGCTGGCGATTCCCATGGCAATGATGGCATAGTACCAAGAACAGATGAACATGAGCGAGAGACAAAGGCTCATGCCAAGGAAGGATAGAGTCCTGTTGGAAAAGAGGAAGGCAAAGGTTAAGTAAAGCCACAGCAAACGCTAAGACATGCGCTCGGAAGCTCACCAGTGGTAGAACTTGAATCGCGGTCTCCAGTTGGGCGTTCTGAGCAGAGTCTGAACAGCACAGGCCAGATTCACAAACATGTAGCACATGAGGAAAAACCTGCAAACACACGAGACAAACAGACCACACTTAAAATGTCTGATTGTTATAGTTAGAAAATATCGAATTAAATAACATTTATTGAAAACAAAATAGCCCAAACACAGTTTTCAAGTAAAATGAAGATGTTTTTCTGTTTAGTGTTGATCGTTAATACAGAAATATTGTTTAAACCATAAGCTACTAAAAATCAGTTTGGTTAATTTAAATAAAATATTGTTATTTACGTAATATTTAAATACTATTATAGTGTTTAATAATATTTAGAATTAGCTTTTATTTTCATATTTTCTATTTAATTTTAGTTTAATTTTTTATAATTTTGTTAAATAGGCTATCATTTATGTTGATTAAATATATGGTTATAAATATGTCTATTGTATATATAATATAATATGAATACAATTTCATATAACATAATTACATTAATAGTTAACATTTATATGTTAAATATAAATGTTAAATGTTTATTATTTACATTTAATTTAAATTTTAGTTTTTATATTTCAGTTATTTAGTTATGTGTATTTGTTTTATATTTCTAATTACCTTTAATTTATTTAAAAAAAAAATTTTTTTATTTACTTTTATCAGTA
This sequence comes from Ptychobarbus kaznakovi, assembly GCA_027422405.1. Classification (NCBI taxonomy): domain Eukaryota; kingdom Metazoa; phylum Chordata; class Actinopteri; order Cypriniformes; family Cyprinidae; genus Ptychobarbus; species Ptychobarbus kaznakovi. The sequence continues at coordinate 1,478,315 of CM049800.1, read as the reverse complement.
ATTTTAATTCTTCAACATATTTTATTCCAGTAATCTGGAACATGGCAAATTAATCATGGCAACATTTCTAATTTATATTTAAGTTTAGGTTTCATGTAATATTTTATATTTATATTTTAGTTTTATTTCAACTAACAATTTTTTTTATAGTTTTAATTTCAGGTAACAATAACAACAATGATGATAAAACTGTATTATCTAATGCAATTATATTCAGTACTTTTTATGTGTGATTTAAATGTGCAAACACTTTCTGAGGCTGTTGTATATCCGTATCGTCTCTTACATGGAGAGAATCGGAGCGACGTTATCCAGAGAAGCGATGAGTATTCCAATCTCACAGATACATGCGGTCAGGAGCAACGCCCAGGTGGGCTCCCCGTTTGCTTTTCCATGACCAAACACCTGCAGAACACACACGCACGCACGCACACACACACACGCACGCACGCACGCACGCACACACACACACACACACACACGCACGCACGCACACGCACACGCACGCACACACACACACGCACGCACGCACACGCACCACGCACGCACGCACGCACGCACGCACGCACACACACACACACACACACACACACACACACACACATGCCCATGAAGAGCTAAACACAAGGTCAGCGCTGGCAGCTCTTGGCCAGAATATGAATCTGACTAAACACTCATCACACGTGTGCACACTCACCCTGAGGAACGGCACGATGCCGTCTCGAGCGATGGCCTGCATGAGACGCGGAGCGCCCGTCAAGCTCTGAAGCCCCGCACCGCAGGTGGAGAAGAAGGAACCGATGACGATGACCCAGGGCGACGGCCACGCCAGTGTCCCGATCACCAGATTCCCCCTGACCGCCTCACCAAACCTGAGATGCACAAACATACACAAAGAATTGTGCTTCCACTCAATAGTTTGGGGTTTTATTCAGCCAGGATGCATTCAACTAATCAAATGACAGTAAAGACATTTATGATGTTACAAAAGATTTCTATTTCAAATAAATCCTCTTCTTTTGAACTTTCCATTCATCAAAGAATCCTGAAAATAAAAATATATCACAGTTTCCACAAAAATATTGGGCAGCACAATGGTTTTCAACATTGATAATAATCAGAAATGTTTCTTGATATTAGAATGATTTCTGAAGATCATGTGACACTGAAGACTGGAGTAACGATGCTGAAAATACAGCTTCAATCACAGCAATAAACTACATTTATCAAACAAAAACAGTTACTTTAAACTGTAGTAATATTTCACATTACTGTTTTTGGTCAAATAAAATGCAGTCTTGGTGAGAACAAGAGATTTTATAAAAAAACATTCATAACCTGACCAACCCTAAACATTTAAATGCTAGCGTGCTGTATTTTTCATAACTCATGTGACACGAGACAGATAAAACACATAACACACTTATCCCGCAGCACCGTTCCCTCGATGCAGGCACCAAACAGAATCACGCTGGACATGTCTGCATACTTCCGTTAAAGAACATTGTTTTTTGATAAACATGTAATGCAGCGGTTCTCAATTCCAGTCCTCGCGCCCCCCCGCTCTGCATATTTCGTATGTTACTCTTATCGCTTCAGATGTTTGTTCTATTCGAACGTAAGTGCCCTGCGAAGTGGACATCACAGGATATTCCGCCATGATTCCAGTTCGAAGCGAACGTATATATTCCATTCAAAGTGCATTGAAGTGTGCAAGACGTGAATTAAAATTGTATATATTTACAGAGGTATATGATGTCACACTCGTCCGTGCGTGAAGACGTTGCGCAGCGCAAATCCATGAATGAATGTTCCGAAATAAAGTAAACTTCAGCGGATTTCCCTGCTCAGGGAGTAGGGAGCAATGGACCCTGTGTAGGGAGGGACAATGGAACCTGTGTAGGAGCAATGGACCCTGTGTAGGGAGCAATGGACCCTGTGTAGGGAGCATAGGGAGCAATGGACCCTGTGTAGGGAGCAATGGACCCTGTGTAGGGAGCATGTCAATCGGAACACAGTTCATGCACGGAGCGCACTTCTAACAAGCTGATTATCTGAATCAGGTGTGTTAACAAAGAGAGACATGCAAAATATGCAGAGCGGGGGGGCGCGAGGACTGGAATTGAGAACCTCTGATGTAACTGTATCAGCAGCTTTGGTTGTTTCAAAGTCTTTTAGCTTCTCCACAGAGTGATTACTAGGTATAGCTATATTAGAACTGAGAAGACTGACTCTTTTAGTGAATCGGTTCACTTGGACAGTTCACGCCAATGCACTGCTTCAAAAACTTACCACTACCACACAGGATTCGTTTGTAATAAACTTCATTCTGCCAGAGACTCTATGCAAACTGTGTTGATTAAATCCCTAAAATGAGTCATGTGATATTTGATCACTAGTATGCATCATAATAAGCTGTATCGCAGGAGGCTGTATCAGACCGTGTGTGTGTTTCTCTATGAGAGGATACAGATGATGGAGGTGGTGGTGATGGCCAGGATGGTGCCGATGGGAATGGACTTCTGGGGATCTGCATGATCCCCAGATCATATGGGTTGATCCAGCCATGAGGCAAAACAAGCAGCAAGAAGAATGGGCCATGCTTCCTGTCCGACATGAATTTTCCTTCCGATTCATAATGCACTGTACAAAATAAATCAAACGTTGGGCAAACTTAAAAAGCTTAAGACAAGCAGCTTCAGCAGATTTTTGAGTTTTCTCAACTTCTTCTTTTAAGTTTATACAAAAAAACTTTGACAAAACCCAGAAATGTCCTAAAAAATAAGCTGAGAACACTCAAAAATCTACTGAAGCTGGTTGTCTTAAACTTTTTAAGTTTGCCCAACTTTTTTTCTTTACTTTTACTTTACTTTTTTACTTTTTAGTCATTTAGCAGACGCTTTTATCCAAAGCGACTTACAAATAAGAAAAAGTAACTAAAACTATAAGTTACAACTCTATAAATACTATATATACACATTTAAGAAAATGGAGAAATTAAATAAAATGACAAATGCATACAACAACATTTCAAAACTAAACATTTAAATGAAAACAAAAAATAAAGCTAAAAACATTTCAAAATATTAAAACAACAAAAGGTATGAGTATAAAAATGATTCTAACATGACACTAAGCCAAACACCCATATATGCATATGTTATTTTTTCAATGTAGTTTTGATGACTTGTATTAAAAGATTTGGAAAATCCAGACTTTTAATAAACTTTTAAAAAGAAATGTTGATTATTGGCATGTAAAGTTCCATTTTAACTTTTCGATTGCAAAAAAATATTTATTCATAGTGTAAAAATATATTCTTTATATTTAAAAAATGGTTCCAAAAAGAGAGTGTCCTCAGGAAAATGGTTCTTTTGCGATATCGTTGTGAAAAGCCCCGCTTTATTTTAAGAGCGTAGAATCTTCTTATGCATTCTGATCCACAAGGGCAATTTCACAATCATAAATGATGGATGAGAGCAGACTCTACCTGTCACGGAGGGGAAGTAGATGCCCACCAGCATGGTGAAGAAGGAGGTGACGTCTGCCACCATGTAGCGGTTGGTGTTGGTCGGTATGGAATCGGGTTCCACTGCGGCGGGTAATCCCACTTTCTCAATATAAGAGCCCTTATCCATATAATTCCCAAAGAGATTCTCTGGAAGAGAGAATAGAGAAACAAAGCGAGAGAAGATGAGAAATGTGTGCATTTATTTATCATCAGTGTTAGAGGCTTGTTCAGATCATTAATACTAAATATGAGCAATATTAATAGCAATGGTAAGCAGACACAGAGGAAACGTTTGAATTTGAAAAAAATACTTTACTTTAATATCCTCATACAAAAGTTCATAGACAAAAGTTAATATCTTCTGTAGTATTCATAAGTTTGGGGCAGTTTTAATGTTTAGGAAAGAAGTCTCTTATGCTCATCATTCAATATGGCAAAAAAAATATATAATTCTAGCCAAAAAATACTTTAAATATATGTTGTAAACAGTGAAGCTCAATTAAAATGTATTTTTGAAATGGAAAATTTCATACACCAAAATACATTTCAATTAATTTCAGGGGCAGGAAAATGCATTTCCAGTCTTACAGTAGCCTATGTTAAGGCTCTGCTCTATTCGTTGTTTATTTAAATGTGTTATATGTTCATACGTGTTATAGGTAATACAAATATTTTATTCAGTGGTGACACACACTGCCGCTCAAAAGTTTGGGATTACTAAGATTTTTACTGTTTTTTAAGGAGTCTCTTCTGCTGTATTAATTCGATCAAAAATACATAAGAAACAGTAATATTGTGAAATCTTATTGCAATTTCTAATATTGGTTTCTTATTTTAATATACTTTAAAATATAATTTATTTCTGTGATGCAGCGCTGTATTTTCAGCATCATTACTCCAGTCTTCAGTGTCACATGATCTTCAGAAATCACTTTAATATTCTGATTTAAACTGAAACTGCTTCATATTGTTTTTTGGAAAATTTGATATTTTTTCTTTGAATCTTTGGTGAATACAAAGTTAAAAAGAGCAGAATTAGTTCAAACTAGAAATATTTTCTAACAATATAAGTCTTTACTATGACTTTTTATTCATTTAACACATCCCTCCTGAATAAAAGTATTAATTTCTTTAAAAAAAAAACTTTGAATTTTTAGACTTATCTTGTTACAAAATATTTTTTTTAAATAAATGCTGTTTTTTTTTTTACTTTTTATTAATCAGAGAATCCTAAAAAAAAATTCTTTTTTTTAAATGAAGCAGCATAACGGTTTCCAACACTGATTATAAATCAGTATATTAGAATAATTTCTGAAGATCATGTGACACTGAAGACTGGAGTAATGATGCTGAAAATTCAGATTGATCACAGAAATACATTTTAAAGTATATTAAAAAAGAAAACTGTTATTTTAAATTGCAATAATATTTCACAAAATATTTTTGATCAAATAGATACTAAATAGAAACTTCTTTAAAAAACATTCACAATCTTACTGATCCCAAACGTTTGAGCGGCAGTGTATGTGAATGTGTTTTCTTGGACTGAAATACATGGAGGGAAAAATATATGTTTAAATACTTAAAAAAATACATTTATATATTAATTTATATATTTTCAACAAAATACAAAAATGACCAAAAATACTTTGGTAGAAATTAAATTTGCATACATATATTTTGAAAAATATTTTATAAAAAATATATTTTTGGCAATTTTTTTTATGCATATTCTAAAATATACAAAATAATTTGAAAATATGTATTTTTGCTGTATGGCTATATTTATTAAAACCTGTAATGCTGTGAAATATTTTTATCATTTCAAATAAATATTTTCTACTTTACAATATTTAAAAAAATATTTTATTTCTATGATCAAATCTGAATTTCCTTCAGAAACCATTCTAATATGTTATCTGCTGCTCAAGAAACATTTATTATTGTGAATGTTGAAAACAGTTGAGTCTTTGATGAATAGAAAGTAAAAAATAACAGAATGTATTATATTTTTCATTTGTAACATGATAAATGTCACGTTTAATCTATTTGCAATGCATTCTTGCAGTATAAAAGTGTTAATTTATGTATTTATTTCCAAAAAACAAAAACACTTACTGACACCAAAAACATGGTTATGACTATGATGTCATTTTGTGGCAGTATTTACCGCGTAGAATGCCACTCATAACTCCGGGGATTCCCTGCATTTCTGTGATGTTGTTGTTGATGAAATAGCTGTCGCAGGTGGCGTTCAGGAACTCGGAGTCGCAGAAGAGCCGCCAGAGTTTGGTGGTGACCGTGGCGTTTTCTCTCTCGATGACCTTCGCGCACACATCGAAGCCTTTCCAAATCAGAGTCCGGTTTCCCAGCACACACACTCTGTGGAAATCAATTCAAACGTAATCATTTCTAAAAACCCAGCTTCAATTAGATATTAGGAGTTGAGCGATATGTGTTTTCAGGGCCGATGCTGATTATTACAGCTCAAGTAGACCGCTAGGCCTGCACGGTTAATCGAATGCGAATGTCATGCGTGTCTTTCAGTGAAGCACGGTTTTATGATCAGTAGTAAATCTCCATCCAAAGGCCAGAGGGCGCGCTCACGCTGAAACTCCTAATAAGCCCCGCAGAAGAAAGGTAATGCACGTCGTTCCAGGGTTGTGGCTAGAAGGATATCTCTGCTGCAGGAAACTAACAATGCAGGTGTAAGTTTACTGGCAAGCTACACAAACTGCTTTAATAATAGCAGACCGATATAATTGTAAAAGTTAAAGCTGTTCCATCTGAATCCGCTTCTGTATACCATCGAGCCTTTACCCGGCGAGTTTGAGTCGTTTATAATGTGCATTTCAAAAAAGCCAAACATCTTTCCAAGCATGAGAAGCATTTAAGAATCCACACATGTTTTTATTCCATCGTGCAGCCCTACCAACAACCGATATTTTTGTCTGGTGTAAAAATGAAAATTAATGTCAAAACTAAGAATAAAAAAGGCTCTGACAATAACGTTCTTTAAATTATATTATTGGCAAATCGGTTTAGAAAACGACCGATACCGATAACCATACAAATTCTTAGTATCGGCACCGATAATTGGCCAGGTTAATACTCGGTTGACCCCTATTAGATATATCTGATATATGTGATTGTAATATCTGAGGCACATACGGGAAGACCGGAGGATCGAAGGCGGTTTTGATCACTCCGGCGTAGACGGCGAGGATCGAGCAGATGACGCAGGCGAGGAAGACGAGCGCCAGCTTGTTCACGTACTTCACTCCTACAAACACCACAATGGCCATGAAGCTGAGCACCAGCGTGCCGTAAACACGCATGTTGTTCAGCATGGCGGCTTCGGCCTCGGCTCCCTCCAGACCCTCCATCTTGAAAACGGCCGCTTGTGGTACGATGTACACCTGAGATAGGAGGTGGAAGGAGGAAAAATCAATTCAAAGGATAAAAGGGAATCACAAACAACTAAAATAATTAGGTCTGCCAATCAATATTCTGTGATGAAATAATTTCCCTCAGACTTTATGGACTTTCATGTTTAGGCATTTCGTTGATCTGCTGTCCTCATATTTCACTTTTTGCCTCTCTGAGAATAAATTACCCATAAAAGTGTATGTCAAATATAATTTTAACTAAAAACTTCTGAAGCCATATGCCGTCTGCCATTTTAAATGTATATTATATTATAAATATATACTGTAACTGCTTTTCTGACAAAAAAATGGTTCAGATCATCATTTCAATCCAAACAATATCCAAATGGACTATATTTGACATGAATCTTTCCAACAAGACTTAAAAGGTTATTTTATATTTATTTTTTAAGTTATATACTTGTTTATAACAGAATCTGAACAGTCAAATATAACCCAGAAACAAGATCGGGGAGGGTTAAAGGTGAGAATATCAGAAAATGATAAAAACAAACCTCATCAAACAAACAAGATGAATCTAAAAATAAGCTAAAAATACAAAAAGAGCCAAAGAATAGCAAACAGACAAAGAGGGACGAAACAATGAGAGATGCGTGAGATTCACAACGACACAGGCAGTAAAACGGACTAGTTTAGTTCTACAAGCGCTAATTGAACTAGTCAAGCGTGGAATTAATACTGCAAATGGACTGCCGTTAGTTCTTATTAGAGACCTGACCTAAATTATATTCAATGCATCAACGTTTGGGTGCATATGCTCCGTTTCACCACTCTAAGCACAATACACTGCATCGTTCATTCAACTTTCATACCTTTCCCCTTTAGAAGAAGGATAGAAGTGAGACATTATTGGGAATCTTATGCAATCTGGCAAGATTATGTCTGGGTCATAATTTACCCCAAAAAAGAAATATATCGGGGGAGGGGCGTAAGTGACATTTTCGGTGAAATGGATATATATATATATATATATATATAAAATGAAAGCTCTTAATGAGCTCTTTTTACTGGCAAATGTACTGTCATCCATGAGTTTACAAATTTGTATTATAAACAATTGAAGTCAGTGCACAAAATCAAACTATGGTATATTTTCTTTGGTAACTTTTGTTTTGGCTCTCCTGTAAAGTTTTCACTTACGAATGTTATATTTAGTGCTGTCAAACGATTAATCACGATTAATCGCATATAAAATAAAAGTTTGTGTTCACATAATAAATGTGTGTACTGTGTATAATAATTATGTATGTGTAAATACACACCTATGCATGCATATATTTATGAACAATTTATTTTGATAAATACAATATTTAAATTTATAGATAATATAAATGATATATAATTATAAATATATATTCACATGTTCATATTTCTTAAATATATAGATAAATGTGTTTTTATTTATATATACATACTATTTATACACAGTATACACACATTTATTATGTAAACACCAACTTTTATTTAGTATGCGCGATTAATCGCGAAAAATATAATTTATGGAAAAAAAAAAATTTTTACGGACATTTTTACATGACCCAGATATTTCTCAGAAGTTTGCCATTAAATAAATACTGTATAATATTAAATAAAAAATCGGTAAGCCATATAAATAAAAAAGACTTAAAACAATAATTTATATAATAAAAAAGCATCTCATCGAAATTATCTCTAAACTAAAATATTCTTTAAATAGTTTTTTCCAAAAAAAATGAATGAAAAACATATTCACATGGCCGGAATTTGTATTTATTTATAAGATTCACCCATTTTTGCCATTAAATAAATATTATATAATAGCATTAAATTGTTTAAATAGCTTTAAAAAATGTATATAATATTATCAATGATTTTATTTCTATATTTAAAAAGTTTAAATATTGACATATTTATGATTATTTTAATTTTTTGGGTGGTGCTCCCTCAGGATTCAGTGCTCTTCATAGACTGCGTGAGCTGCATGTGGGAAGCAAATAAGTGCTGTTCAATAGCTGAAGCACACACACATATGATTAGCTAGTCGCTATGGTGACCTGTTCATTTTTATAATATCGGCTGGGTTAAATACGGCTTTAATCTCAAAGCGCCGGCTCACTTTAAATAGACGCTTTAGTGTCCTTCTGAACCGTAGGCTGGATGAAATTCTCGCTCAAATCAGCATGTTACAGACCTGCCGATCTCTGAGCGCGGGGAAGATTTAGCATGACATTAGGAGCTAAGCCTATGTTCCCCGGAAGACAGAATTAACCCACAAGTCAGACACACTGGAGCCCCGACCAGCAAGGCAATATGAAATACACGAGCAGCCGAAAACACCAGATGAGCGAAGCTCGAAGGACACACTAGCAGCACAATTAAACGCAGAGTCTGCACTTAATTACTCGCTCTAAGAGGAGGGGAGGAAAGCAGGACGAGAGAGAGAGATACAATTAAAGACTGATGAACAAGAAGAAATGAAATCAACTTTTTAAAATGCATCTAGACTCATATGATTTCAGTGTTTATGCGTAACATCCTGACGACTCTGATGTCTTGATCAAGTTGAATGACTTTAGAACGGGTCCTTCGCTGCCAGTGATGTTGTGTGCGTGCTTTTAAATAATAAAAGTCTTTTGATAAAATTATTTCAGTTCAGCCGCATGTCATTCCAATTCCATATTTAGACTTTTCTTCTCTCATGGAGAACACAAGAGAGGTTTAGCTGAATGTCCATGCTGCACAACATAATACAGTGACCAGTGCGCCAACACTAAAAGCATCATACAAGTAGTCCAAACTTATGCTTTGTATTAAAATGTTTTCTGAAGCCATGCAAGAGTTGTGAGGGAACCCTTTTTCAGGTTCAAGCACCCTTTCATCAAGACCAAACCAGAAATCTGTTCTTTTAAAGCGGTTTCAGTTTTGGTTCCCATTGACTTGAAGTGTATTTTTTGTCCATGCAATGGAAGTAAATGGGAATCATAACAGTTTGGGTTTCCAACATTCTTCAAAATATTATTTTATTAACTTAACATTAAGATGAATAAATGCTGTGTATAAGTATTGTTCGTGTTAACTAATGAATCCTTATTGTAAATTGTTACCGCATGCCATATAGGCTATAATAAAACAAAATCATAATCTTTAAAGTACTGCATGTTCTGTGATGCACCGAGTTTTAATATGCAGAAGTATGAATGAGATTTGACAGCTACGCCGGAGGGCAAGTTGTATGGACTGCTTCATTTATTCACTTTATTTCATGGCGCTCATGCTTTCAATGTACCAAAAAGTGCCCTGTGAACATTCAAAGTTGTTTTTCATTTGGTTGATACAGGTTTGGAATGACATGATAATGAGTAATTGACAGCATTTGCCTTTTGAATTATTACTTTAAATATTCTTGTTTATGTCTAAAATTGGAGACATGAAAATTACGTGTTAAAAACCAGCCTGAAATCGCTTAGCTTCATGCAAAAATCAATTTCTAGGACTAAAACTTTTCACAACTGTGGGTCATTCATCATTGCTTTGGCACAAAATACATTCAATGACTGCATCTTTAAAATAACAGAATTATTTTCTTATTAAGACACAATCATCGCCAAAACTTCACATGCTCATTCACATACGTTCAAAACATTTCTACAGCAATACTATACTGAAACATATCTAAATCTTAAAAACGGTTCGGTCTAAAAAAAAGTGTCAGTTTTGTACTATAGTGCAAACATGCATCATGTCACAAATACTGCAGTGATTTGTATAAATGAAGCAAAAGAAAATTGTGTAATGCTATGTCTAGTAGGTCATTATTTGGCAAAGTGCATTTGTTTTGGCACTAAGTGCATTTTTAACACATGTGCTGCTGTGCCAAACTGAAACTTGTGTCTTAGAGTCGGTGATTCAACACACTCATAAAGCACAGAGGTTGTGGATCTCACCAGCAGGATCTCGATGCAGCCCAGGATGTACATGGCTCCAGCAAAGGTGGTGCCCAAGTAGAAGCAGATGCCTACAGCTCCACCAAACTCCGGGCCCAGAGAGCGAGAGATCATGTAATAGGAGCCGCCAGCTGTTGATGCAAACAGAAAACCCTCTCAGGAAACTAGCATTTGAGGAAGTGACGATCTGCTGGGATACTACCGAAGCATTCCGATGTTGACGGCTCAGAAAAATAGCACAATACAACCCACAATTACAACTTTCTTTTTCTTGGAAAATATTAAGCATGCTTATAAAGAGGCTTTTTAGCACTATAGAGATAATAGCAGCTTATGAACAACAGACGGGGAACCGAACCCGGCAATTTCATCTCACCTCTGCTCTCCTCCAATCAGGAGATGAGATCGAGGCGGTCATTAGGACAGGACACGCTCGGCCAATTATAAATACATAAATACAGCTTTGAGGATATTGCTGTCTGCTCATTGCTCTGAGTTATTGTTGCTACGGTTACCGCTTCCTGTTGCCAAGACGACCCAGATGCACATGTTAAGCTCTAGCAGGGGCTTGGTTACCTGGCACGACGCCGTTCGTGGCGATGGCACTCATGGAGATGGCAGTGAGCATCGTCTAGAAGAAAACACAAAGGGGGAGAGAAAACAAGTGGATTAGGCGAATAAGCATATTTTAAATGCATTAGATGTATAATAATGCCAGGATGATACATCCATGTCTAACAACTTCCAACAAAAATTTTATTATGATACTAGAATATCATGCATCATGATTTGTTTGTATACAAAATAATGACAAGAATATTTTTTGTTCTCAATAGTAAAAACAAACATGAGAAAATGATTCCTATGAATCTTTTCAAAGGGAGTCATTCAAAAAGACTGTAACAGTTTAGCATGAATCAGTCTGATGAATCCTTCACCACCTGCTGAACTGTAGGTTTCATTACTTTGACACAAGATGGATGGATGGATGATAGATAGATCATCTTTTAAACAGCAAAGCAGGAGATCTATAGCTGTGTCAGATCGCCTTGATTAAAGCAATGCAGTAGAAACTGAAAGTACCAGAATAAATCCGATCTCGTTCGAAACCTCATCTGTCTCTTTAAAGGACGAGATGTCTCTTTATATTGCTGCACTGAGCCAAAGCTAATGTAAAACGTCCCGGAGATTAAAGCCGTCTTTAAATCTGTCTCCAGACATGCAAATGCATTTATTTTGGAGGAAAGGGAAAGAGCTGATGCTGTCAGACTGACGCTTCTTTAGAAAGTTACATGCAACATACAGACAGCAACAAATACGTGTTTCAATTAAAAGAAAATTAGTTAGAAAAAGATTCTACTCTATATTTGTAGGTGCTTTTTTGTGTTTCTCATTATTTGCCTAAAAACACCCTTTAAACCGTGATAAAATCACTGTCACACACAAGACGTCTTGCGTGAACACACATCACTGCCAGTGAGACGTGACAGACGCATACACATGAATACTGAACAGTGCAAATCAAGAACTGTGTGAATGATTGCTCCTACACAAAAACTTGAAATGGAGAGCAAATAAATACTTCTGAAGTCTCCTCCTTCTCACCCCAGTAATCTCAGGAGAAACATCTGAGACAAAGTCCATGAGCTACGAAAGAGCAACCTTTGAACAATACATTCTGAGAGGATTCAAGTGTTTCAGTTCATTAGGCTTTAATCAGTGATTAATCAGCACTTTTCTCTCTCAGACGGTTTGATAAGACACTAATTGAGACTAAGTGTTTTATCTTGACTATAACCAAGACCCATGTGAGATCTGGTCCATTTCCACCCACCACACACACACACACACACACACACACACACACACACACACACACACACACACACACACACACACACACACACACACACACACACACACACACACACACACACACACACACACACACACACACACACACACACACACACACACACACACACACACACACACACATCCAATGGCAATTCAGAACCGCTCTTCATATCATCACAGAACTCAATATGCTAATCACATGCTGGCTGCAGCCTCTGATTGGACGATGTAGGGCACCGGCTGCTTGAACTAGTTTTCCCAGCCAATCACACCATCTGCCGTCAGAGCGAGCCAATAATATGAGACAGAGACTATGACAACCAACCCAAAGGCTTAGAGAAACAGTTGTGAATTAATAAATGGCCCATTTTCTGACAGATTGCATATAGCTGACATTTACTGAGGGATTCATGACACAGAGTTATTGTTTAATTCTGCAGTATCTATAAGTAGTTTTCATTCATGCTATAATGAACATCTTGAACACAAGTGTTCATGAAAATGAGAACACACTTCTGTATAAATCACTCAATTCAGTGAAATGCAGTCATTTACATAACAATGTTTAACAAAAATATCTACATTTCAGTCAGAATTTTGTTCTGCTTTTTTCATAAATAAGACCCATTGCCTTTAAAAACAAATAGGTAATAAAATTAACTCTGAATTCACGTCAGGTGCAATTAAACAAACTAATTACACTTCACCATCAATGGATTTGCACATATACATGTTGATCGAGCGGTTATTAATGTGAGGTGCACATAGACTACTGTTCAAAAGATCAAGATTTATTCATGTTTATGTTCACCAACGCTGCATTTATTTGAACAACAAATACAGCAAAAACAGTAATAATGTGAAATATTATTATGATTTAAAATAACTGTTTTCTATTTGAATATATGGTATTGTAAAATGCTATTTATATTCCTGTGATCAAATCTGAATCTCCAGCATCATTTCTCCAGTCTTCAGTGTCTCATGATTTTCAGAAATCATAATAATATGCTGATTTGCTGCTCAAGACACATTTCTGATTATTATCAATGGTGAAAACAGTTGTGCTGCTTCATATTTGAATGAAAACTGCAATACATTTTATTTTTCAGGATGAATAGAAAGTTAATTTATCTGAAACAGAAACCTTGTAACATTATAAATGCCTTTACTGTCACTTTTGATCAATTAAATGCATCCTTGCCGAATGAAAGCACTAATTTCCTTAATTTAAAAAAAAATGGTACTGTACACACAAAATGAAATGATTAATTTGTCTCCTCACTGGTGCCGGTGATATTTGGCCCCTCGAGAGAATAATTTACATAATCAAATGACACATCAGAAACTGAATTTAATACAGCTGAGCTCAGAAAACAGAAGTGCAGAATAAAGATGGAGAAGCGCATCTTCCTTTGCACAGCGATCTGAGTGTGGAACCTCATAATGGCTGTAAATGTTTGCATAATCAACATTTCTCTCATTTTGGCTGCCCTTTTTTGGAGCTTGAGCAATGCATTCTGGGATTGCCTTGCCTGTCTTAAGAATTCGGCCAATTCTCGTTCGGTTTTGGACCAGTGCCACTGTCTCAGTAAGTGTTAATTTGATTACATCTACATCACTGAATACACAACAGTCATCTCATATTCATGCATTAATGCATTCCCATGAATAATTCGATCATTTCACGACCGTCATGATCCATAAATAACCAAAACGCTGTCTGTCAATATTTCTGTGCCTGACGACTTTTTGAAAGTGGATCAATGCTGTTGTTTGTATCCTTTAATGATTCATTTCTGCATTTCTAACGGCTTCAGTCTGTCTTAAAGAGGCGAGTGTGATGCATGAAAGAATCCGCGTTCTCTCCTCCTCTCCATCTGTTGCCATGAGACCGAACGCGATGAAAAGCATTTCAGATGACATCAATAACGTCTCGCTCCTTCTAATTATGATGCATGCAGATGTTGAGGTGTCATTCGCACCACCCTGGACCGCTGCTGATCCTGCTGACGGTGTGGACGGCCAGATCAATCACACACACAGAGTCAAAGGCTGGAAGTCCTCGAGATGCACCAGGCAAACATCATCTGCACATCTGCAGAAACGTCTCTGAGGCCGCTTTAACCTCGATTTAAAGCCTTCATTATCTTTGAGCGTCTCTAAAGGCCGTGGCTTTTCACATAATGTGCTTGGGTTTTAAATGAGAAAACCTCAGGGTTTAATGTATGCGTTTCATTAATGTTGCTGTCAATTAAACTGCCTGATGCCTTTTATGATTTTCAACATGTTAAGAGTGAATCTCACTAAACCTGCAGCCTATAGCAAAAGCGTTATTAAAGTTAGTAAACACTTTCTGTTAATTGAAATAAAGATGAAATTGAATAAAATACATTATTAGATTTAAAACATAATAATTAATATGAAATTTGAAGTTGAAACAGTAAACTAAAATAAAAAAAAATTATGTAGAATTAAAAAAACGAATAAAAATGACAAAAGGACTAAAAATTAAACTAAAATAAAAAACTGAAAATATAAAAGTGAAAAGTAATTCAAAATAGTAATAAAAGAAAGAAACTAATTAGTATATTAATTAGGCTATGTTTTGCAAATAAAAAATAAGCCTAATTTTAAGACCATTAAGATGTTTTTAATTGTGACATTTTCATGAAAACGTAGCACATTTCCAGCTACTGTTTTAATTACTGTAAAATTGTGATTAAATCATTTAAATTATAATGTATTTGAAGATTTTATTAGCAAAAACAGATAACTTTTCATGTTTTTTACTATGTTATCATGTTTTTATTGTGTTAGTTAGCTAGTATTATTTTTTTTGTTATTTTTATAATCATAATAACCCAACTGCAGTTATATTGAGATTAATTGGAATGCACAAAACACAAACTTTTTAAAAACGAGTAATCTGTCATCTGTTTTTGGAAATTAACTCTTAATTTGTTGCACTGCATTTAATTGATGCTTATTAAAACACATATTCACTGACACTTAATTTGCTTCCTTTGAACAATTACCACAATTAAAATGAAAATCTAATGAGAGCCCTTCATATATAAACACTCAAAACGTAACACATTTGGACGATTACTTAATTACACAATGAAAACGCGAGGAAACATGCTTAATTGTCACAAAAATAACGCAGTGCATTATTTATTTAATCAGCCTATATATCTGATCAATATTGTTTTTCTTTTTCATTCAGCTATTTTTAGCTCCAAACACACTTGAGGCTAAGAAATCCTTCAAAACAAGGCTAATAATGCAAAATGAGATGCTAATAATACTATCAAAATAAAAACTCAACAACACGAGAAAATAGTGTTCGCAACATTTTGAAATAAACATATTCTTCTCCACTCTTGACATCAAATGTAGATAAATTGATGCATATTTAGTGAGCACAATCTATAAGCATCATTAATACAGTTTCCATTAGCTTCACTGCTGATAGCTTATTAGTCATAATCAGAAAACACTACACATGTGTACTCACATAAATCAGCATGCTGACCTAAAAACAGCAGCATTTGTATGTTTAGCGATCACCTGTGGCACGACGACATATAGACGAGTCACTCTACGAGAGTAGTATTGTAGCATGCTATTCCCAACTCAATCACACCATGTGTATGTATGAGAGCGAGTGAAAGAGAGATGAAGAAATGGAAAATAGTGAATTCCTGAGCTCATGATAAAATAGCACTTCCACGGCCACGGGCGCTGGAGAATCTAGGTTGCACATGCAAACATACACATCACATTAATGAGCTGAGCATGTATGCTGAAGCGCATGCTTGCTCGGTGACACGTACATATGTGCAGCAGGAGGCCAAACACATGCACGTTAATCAGCCGGTCTTTGAGAATGTGATGCATGCAAATGTGGGACATGTAACTTCAAAATCAACAGAAATGAGATGCTTGCATCAGCTGTGTGCACGTGGATGTATGATGCCTTTATTATTCACTGTAAATGCAATGATTCATAAAGGCTGAAAATATTCAGATAAGCTGAATCTAGCTAAACCTGTTAAGAACAATGTACACAGAATCAAAAGCAGTATTGTTATTGTTAACTAACATTAAAACTATTAAAAATGTTTGATAATTCAAATAAACCTGAAATAAAATAGAAATATTTAAATTTAGATGAGACAATTAAAAATAAACAAATATGTAAACAAACCGAAATTCCAAAATAAGTTTAAGTTGAAGTACTAAACACTGAAATAAAACTAAAATTACTAACTAATACTGAAAAAAAAATAAAACTATTTAGAAAACTATTTAGAAATGTTAAAAAACTACAAATTGGCACATAAATAATTATTATGCATAACAATTAATATACAAATAATTAATAAAAGTTGAAATGACTAAATTAAAACTAAAACTGGAATTTGTTTTTACTATTTATAAAAAAAATAAATGAAAAAATTGCCACATAACAAAATGACAAAAAATGTAACCAAAATTAATATGTAAACTAAAAGATAATTCAAAATATTAATAAAAATGAATAGCTAATTACTATATTAATTATGATTTGCAAAACAAAAATGAACCTTAATTGTAATACCATTAAGATGTTTCAAATTGTGTAATTTTCATCAAAGTTAAGTCCATTTTCATCTGAGATTTCTATTGCATGCTGTGTGACTGACCGTGGAGCAGCACATGAGCACGATGATGAAGGACTCGATGACGCCGCCGATGCCCACCATCCAGGTCATCCTGAGAAACAGAATCACACCCAGGATGTTCTGCAGGCAGGGCAGGTAGACACCCATCAGCGTTCCCATCCGCGGAGCCTGTGGAGACGCACGCACGCACGCACGCACGCACGCACGCACGCACGCACGCACACGCACACACACACGCACGCACACACACACACACACACACACGCACACACACACACACACACACACACACGCACACACACACACACACACACACACACACACACAGACACACACGACACACACAGACACAACACACACACACACGACACACACACACACACACACACACACACACACACACACACACACACACACACACACACACACACACACACACACACACACACACACAGTCTGTTAGTACAACATCAACATCTGATTAGATCTGTTCTGCTGATCAGGTTCATGTTTTCATCTCGCTGTTCAGCAAACATAAGATGTTCTGTTCTCTCAACTGTAAAAACAATAAACAGAGAGAGAATCCATGGAAAACCTGGAAATATTATGTAATATTAAACTTGATTTCCAAGCCAGGATAATTAGTATGAATGCATAACAATAAAATCATATAGAAATGTATACAGTCTGAATAG
Source organism: Ptychobarbus kaznakovi (assembly GCA_027422405.1). Taxonomy (NCBI): domain Eukaryota; kingdom Metazoa; phylum Chordata; class Actinopteri; order Cypriniformes; family Cyprinidae; genus Ptychobarbus; species Ptychobarbus kaznakovi. Next base: position 1,460,210 of record CM049800.1, on the reverse strand, counting down.
ATCTTATGTTGTGTTCAGTTCTAAACGATTTAACGGGCTCTTTTTAAGTGCAATCTCAATCAAATGATTTTAAAAACCCTCGTCCTGTGATCACAAATTATGGAACTGTGAAGTCATTGGTCAAGAGGTCTGTGAACACGGTAAACCTTCTGTGCTCCAGACACGAATGCGATTGTGTGCTGTTACTTTACTGAGTCATTAGACGTGCCTTTCACCTGCTGGACAATAAAACAGGGAAGCAGAGTCACACCTAAAAACAGAATATTACACAGATTTTAACCTGAGATTAATTTTAACCACTCCATGTCCTAACAACTATTCAGATTAATAACCTGAGATTACAACCACACTATTCAGAAAACGACTGCTAAGAACATCCTAGTAACCACTCAGAACACCCTAGCAACTATTTAGACCACACCTAGCAACCACCTAGAAATCAACAGAACACCATCAGATAACACCCTAGCCTATTCAGAACAATAACCACCTAGAACACCCAAAAACTATTCAGACCACCTTAACAACCACAGAACACCCATCAGAATCACCTAGCAACTATTCAGAACAGCTTAGCAACCACCCTAGAACACCCTAGCATCCATGCTGAATGCTGGCATGGCTGTGAGCTTTGCATGAGCAAATACCACTCACGTTTAATTCAGAAAAAACTAAATATCCAATTATTTTTATATGATATTTTGCCACATCTTAATGAGTCACATACTGTGAAAAAGCAGCAGAGCAGATTAAACCCTGTGATCATCACCTCTGTAAATCATGACCCTCCTCTTCGCCAATAAACACTCACTGCCATTCTGTTTGCTGCTCGCTTCAAGGGCTTTCAAAGATCAGTAAGAGCTAATGTGATATTCAGAGAGAAAGTGAGTGTGTGTGGTCAGTAATTACTAACACACAGTGAGTAAAGGTCTGATAAAGGGTGAGTGTGTGTGTGTGTGTCCAACCACACGGCATCCAAAAACACTCAAATACCGACCGTTCCCGTTCAAGGACATCGTCAATAAAATGCAATTATCCCAGTGACCAAAAAAGGTCAGACAGGCAAAGTCTGCTCACAAGCTGGACGGACCTACAGCGGACGACAGCACTGTAAGGTACAGGACTCACTCACTCACTCACTCACTCACTCACTCACTCACTCTCACTCTCACTCACTCACTCACTCACTCACTCAACACTCCACTCACTCACTCACTCACTCACTCACTCACTCACTCACTCACTCACTCACTCACTCTCTCTCTCTCACTCACTCTCTCTCACCCACTCACTCACTCTCTCACTCACTCACTCACTCACTCTCTCAACTCTCTCACTCACTCTCTTCTCTCTCTCACTCTCACTCTCATCTCTCCTCTCTCTCTCTCCTCTCTTCCACTTTTAAATTCACACAGTTGATTAAATGTGATCTAATGGGTGTTTGAGTGAATCCCACGTGACTCTTTGGAGTTCAGACCTGAAAACATGCACTGAATAACTGAACAGTGTTCACAAACTCACCGTAAGAACAGTGTGCGACAAGGCTTTTACATTTTCTAAAGGAAATATTGAGTGTTACTGCGCCAGGCTGTTGAGATGTGGTCGCTAAGGTGCTCTGGGTGGTTGCTAGGTGGTTTTTGGTCCCGCACGCACGCACACAGTTAATGCAGAAAGTAATATAGAACTTTAGCATTAACTATTAAAAAATAACCTCTTTTTGAACATGTTAATCTTTGAAGTTCTTTACAGTAGCATGAAAATAACATTGTGCAGATTTATGAGCATCCAACTGAGCATTTTATAGTGCCTTTGAATATGACTCATCCAATCAGAATCTACCGCCAGAACTATATGTTTTCCAAATTAGAGTTAATTACAGTAATTGTCGTTAACTATTATATTTGGGAGACAATCTGACATTCTGAAAGGAGCAAAGACAATGAGAACTGCAGAGAGAGAAGATGCTTCCCTCCGGCATATTTGTAACCTTCGTAACAGACTGAGAATAGAGCCCTGTTCAGATGGAACGCACGACACGCACGCACACACGCACACACACACACGCACACACACACACACACACACACACACACACACACACACACACACACACACACACACACACACACACACACACACACACACACACACACACACACACACACACACACACACACACACACACACACACACCAGAACAAGTCATCCGTAGGCTCGAAGCGACAGCAGATGGCAAACTGGGAAAC
>CM049800.1:1430464-1452964 GCA_027422405.1 Ptychobarbus kaznakovi | reverse complement strand
GTTTTTGTTTTCATTTTTAATCATAATAAAATTCATATAGAATAGAATAGAATAATTGACTAATTTGTTTTTTTGTTTTCATTTTTAATCATAATACAATTCATATAGAATAGAATAGAATAATTGACTAATTTTGTTTTTTGTTTTCATTTTTAATCATAATAAAATTCATATAGAATAGAATAGAATAATTGACTAATTTTTTGTTTTCATTTTTAATCATAATAAAATTCATATAGAATAGAATAGAATATTTGACTAATTTTGTTTTTGTTTTCATTTTTAATCATAATACAATTCATATAGAATAGAATATAGACTAATTTAGTTTTTTTGTTTTCATAGCATAATAAAATTAAATAGAATATGTTTTTTGAATAAATGTTTTTGCATTCCTTTAATGTTTTTTGTCAACAATTGTTTTTCAAAAGATTTCTTTCAGCTTTTCTCCTTGCCATCTTCTTGTTAACTCTATTAACCTTCAGGACAGAAGGAAACGCCTAGTTTTGTTGAACGAAAGCCCTGCTAGACTGGGAATAGACCTCAACACCAACACTAACCCTAACAGAAATCAATAAAGGAGAGTTTTTTCTCATTGAAAGTTTGGGGTTGTGTTCAGTTGAACTGCAGGAACACATTTAGCCACAGAACTCCAACATAAACCCGAAGGAAAACTGGCGTTCCCACTGCAGTCTGAACAGACGAGCCTTTAATTCGGCACATATAAACCCCGGAGAATGATGAGAATATAAATGAAGCGCTCTTCTCCTCCTGAAGATTACCAGCACAATCCTGTGACAGCTTCTGGTGTTCCTGTGGCTCAGTGGTAGAGCATTGTGTTAGCAGTGCAAAAGGTTGTGGGTTCAATTCCCAGGGAACACACATACTGGAAAAAAAATGCATAACCTGAATGCACTGTAAGTCACTTTGGATAAAAGCATCTGATAAATGCATAAATGTAAGTTTAGACCCACACTATACAGTCATTTATCCACCAAACAGAACAAAATATCAGTCTTTTTTGTATTATTAGTATTGGTTGCTAAAGCAAGTGATTAGATGCATGATTTTCACAAAGTGGATGATAGAAATATTATAAACTTATAGTATATTGATGAAATCATGGAAGAACCGGAGACATGTCTCTTGAGACTCTTTTGACTTGAGCCAGTAAGAAAGATCTGGCAACCCGCCAGGACAACATAGTAACTGGACAGAAGAGCACTTAGACAACCAATCAGAATGCCTTAGCAACCACATAGCAACACCCTGGCATCCAATCACAGCATCTGTATGAGACTTTGACTAGTAAACAACCACCTAGTAATGACAACAAGTGTTATTTGTTATTTATACTGTTGCAGGATTATAGCTTTTATTTGTACAATTTCAGGTTTTATTTGAATGTTAAGTGTTTGTCATTTAGTTATGTGTTTTGTTATTTTTATTAACTTGTGAAAATATTTCTATGTAGCTTAAATTTATTTTTATTTCAGTTTGAGTTTTAGTAATTTTAGAGCTTAATCTTAACTTATTCTACCTAGGCAACATTTCTAATTTCTGTTTAAGTTATAATTTTTTTCACATAATATTTTTGTATTTATATCATTTATTTTTCATTTATCATTTACGAAAACAATTTTGAATGGCAATGGCAACACCCTAGCACTATGACAGAATGTTTTTTCATCTAATATTTATATTTTATTTCATATTAATTTCAATTAACAACAACAACAAAAAAATATTTTTAATTGCTTTCAGTTTTATTTAACAACAACAACAACATCCCTGCTAGCAAACATCCTCAATACCTTAGCAACCACATAGCAACACCCTGGCAACACCGTAGCATTATGGCAGCACGTTTTACATATCATTGCATAGTTTTGCATATTCATATATATGCTATTTACATTATCAACACAATATTAACATGTTACTCCAAGGTTCTTTACAGAACACCATGATATTACCACAGTAGGCTACTTTATTTGTATGAGATGTTTATCTGGGATATTGCAGTATCTGGCATCATTTAGTCAAAAGTGTGGCATCGACACCACGCGGGCTGAAATGAGCTCTCATTACGGAAGCTGCGGTGGCGTGTCGAGCGAGTGTGAACGTCTGAATCAACAGCGTTTGGCAGCGGTCACTCTTCAGCAGTCAGAAGCTGGAGCAGGTGCCTAATCAAACTTTCTCGTCCCGAGTGTGTGTGTGTGTTTATGATTTCCCACAGGCTGCTTCCAGCCGGCGAGATTCTCAGGTAAAGGCAGCGTAGAGCAGATGCCCAGCGGCCTCCTGGGACGTGACTGTGAGCCTCAGGTGTCTCGCTCCCACTGCTGGATATTGACATCTGCTCCAGCTATAAATGCGCCGCGGACAGCACCACCTGCCCAGCTGCAGCGACAACATGTGAAACCGGTAGATAATGGATTCCTCTTTAGGAATGACAGAGCAGTTTTCAACAACTGATCTTTTGAAAGCCTGAGAAGTGACAGATTTAAAGAGACAGTGCACCCAAAAAACATAATTTACTCACTCTCATGTCATTGCAAACCAGCATGACTCGCCTTTATCTGTGACACACAAAAGTAGATATGAAGCATGTAATCTGCCTGCTGTAACACACTGAAAAGAGTATGATCTATTCAAGGGCTGTAACCTGCCGTGCCCCCCCCCCCCCCCCAGTATAGCGGTCTGACAGTGCTCGTCAATGTCAAAATAATTGCGATGAGCAATCAAATCAAAGTAGGCGGGATTTACTGTTCACAGAAGCAGAGAGTGAAGTCCAGCGCAAAGTTTCAATTTAATGTTGAAAGAGAGCGAAGTGTATTAAAAGTAGCAAAAAATTTAATATTTAACAACTGTTTTAATGACAGAAATGTTAAACGACCAACAGTAATACTCCGATTGCTGAAATAAATTCTCAAATATGCCCCTTTTGAAATTAAAATGGTATAATTTACGTAATTCATATAATTCCTTATTGAAAAGTTTTGCACTTTCGACATATTAGGCATACAAATAAAAGTGCATGTGCACATATTTGAAAATATTATTTTACAAATGGCTAAAAATTATTACATCCCTACGGAGCAAGAAAAAAATAAATTGTGCGCACGATTTACTAAAACATGCACACGATTACTATTTCGTTCCCTCGATTTGCTAAATCGTGAGCATGATTCAATCATTAGTTCCCACGATTTATAAATTGAGGGAACGAAATAGTAAATTGAGCACACGATTTAACCTATTTTTTTCCTGCATGTCTCGTGCAGGGCTCCGTACATCCCAACTTGAACTACACCTAGAATTCCTTTACTGTTATATTTCTTTATGTTTAATGAAAAACATTTGTTAAGTCTCTAACTCTAAATGATCCATATTTGTATTTAAGATTTGCATGTATTTACACTTACTGGATTACAATAAGGCCTAAAACGAGCATTAAAAACAGTGTACAAACACCACGGTTGTTTTTATATTTTTAAAAGAAGTATCTTATGCTCACCAAGGCTGCACTTATTTGATCAAAAATACAGTAAAATAGTAATATTGTGAAATTTTCTATTGTAATATATTTTAAAATGTAATTTATTTCTGTGATCAAAGCTGAATTTTCAGCATCATTACAGTCCCATTAGTGCTTCAGAAATTATTCTAATATTTAAAAAAATTGACTAATTATCAATGTTGACAAGTTTTGCTACTTCACATTTTTGTGTAAACTGAGATGCATTTTATTTTCAGGACTCTTTGATAAATATAAAGTAAAAACAGCTTTGATTTGAAATAGAATCTTTTGTAACATTATAAACGACTTTGCTGTCACTTTCGATCAGTTTAATGCTTCCTTGCTGAATAATAGAATTAATTCTTTCTTACTGTGTTCTTTCTTTCCTCTGGCGGTAGCAAACATCAGTACTCAAGGGCGTGATCGAGTTTCCCTCAAATGTCTGTCATTAAAGCAGATGTTATGATTCAGAGAGCTGCTATACACATGTTAACAGTTTCTCACGACAGTAATGAGATTCTTCAGCTATGGGGGAAATGGGTTTAATTGCCATGACAATAATGTTGCAACACAAAAACACATAATGGATCAAATATTATTTTCTCAAAACATGATTCTGGCATTGATGTTCCTACTGTGTATTTTGCACGCCATCAGGATTGCCAAACAAACTGATAACCGACGCCAGAGAGGCAGAAGAGCAGAGGAGAAACGCAAGGAGCTTGTAATAGTCTCCTCTCGCTTGGCTGCCTGAACAGGAGCTGACAGCGTTAATGTGACTTAGTTCAGACGGGGTGGATTATTAAAAACCACAGCGATGGCAGCGGAAGGAAAAGGGCAGCAAATATCACTGTCAGCCCAACACGGATTACTGTGTGTACGCCAGCATGTTCAGAAATGACTCAAATATCTGCTCTGCTCAGAGTTTGACATGAATTAGCATTTTCCCCGTGACTCTCTCTCTCTGTGTGTGTGTGTTCATGTAGCGAGCGTTGGCTTTCGGTCCACAGAGAGCATATGGCAACGTAACGACCACATGCCCGGAACATCTGATAACCTCTCGTTATGAGGCAAAAACTACTTCATAGCTCATCTCTTACACCATCCTTCAGGAGAGAAATAACATTTTTATGCATGCAGTCAGCCCACATCAATGCAGTAAGACTGAAATATTCACTTCCAACCAATTATCAGCACAAGCAGTCACAGAAACACAACATTAGTGGCGAATTGTGCTATTTCTAAACCACAACCGAACCGCAAATATGCACATTGGCCGAACCAGAGCTTCCCAACTTCTAAGGCCCCCCCAAAAACATAGCAAAATCTCTCACAACCTCTTTGTAAACATTTACAGCAGATCAACATTTAAAAAACAGTTTGTAAGAATTTCATGTGAATTATAAGATAGTGTAATATATTTATATGCTGGTGAAAGTAAGATGATGTTATATCCATAACACTACACTTTCTGCATACTATTTAAAATTATAATCAAAGTGTGTAACAGAAGCTACTGTACATAGTTCACAAATCTACAATGAAATAACATAACTATTAAACAATAAAAGCTAAACATATCTAAATCGCATTTTAGAACAATATTTAGATTTAGTAGCTACGGTCCACAGTTTGCACTGGTGTAGTTAATTTAGAAATCACTAGTACATTTCACAAAAATGACAAAAAAGTAACACCGAATTAAACATTAAATTTTGAAGTTGAAAAACTGATAAAGTATTTTCTTATAAAATGTACAATAATCTTTATTTACAGCTTGATCAAATCATTCATGTCTGTAGCATCAACAGCGGTTGCACTCAAGGTGTAAATATGTAATGTTATGGGTTTGTTCAGATGTGCACTAGTAGTGATTTTAACTTAATATATTGCCTAAAAACGTGCTAAAGCTAAAAAAAACAATAAGATAAAGTGATGCCAAAGACATTCATCTGACAGTTTCTGCATAGTTCAGCAATTTGAAAACTGTACAAATGCCCAAAGTCATTCATTTTGTGTGTTCAGTGCATTAATAGTAAAACTAGTAAATAGTAAACAGTTAAAATGAGTAAAGTACACATTACCTACAATTCCTGCCGGCCCGAGACTCAAACTCCCAACCGTTCGATTACGAGTCCGACTCTCTAACCATTAGGCCACAACTTCCCCTATTTAATGCATCTTTGCTCGATAAAATACAACTTTGACCCCAAACATTTGAACAGTATCGTATATGCCACTGTAGATGTGACTTCTGTGGCATTTTTGCAATCTAAAGCCGTCTTTAGAATGAGAGTCAGAGTTCTAGTCATCTGAATCCTGGCGGTGTGGTTGGTAATGAACGGACCCCCGGCGTAGAGCATGCGTGTGGTTTCATGAGGACATTTGCTGTTGGAGATGAGCGGATTGACCTTCTCAAAATGGAGGCTGATTGGAGAGCAGATGCTTTGCAAGACGAGCTAATTAAGTTGAAGTCGCAGTGTGAAACAAGAGGAAGATTATCCCTCTCCTCGATCGTGTTGAGAGCACAAATCCAATTCCATCTCGGTTCTCTATTTTACTCTCATTTCTCTCCCGCTCGCTCTCCCCGTACAGCTGAGCGATGGTGTACAACAGTACGACAGGGTTTCATCTTCACTATGCATATATTGTTTTGGCTTTCTTTTACTAATAATACAAAAGCAAATGCTATAATACTTTTTGTGTATACTGTTTACTTTTTTGCAACCGTTCTAGCTATTAATTTATTATTATATAGAGATGGCAAACTAATGAAGAGATTCATGCATTCCGGCACTCTCAACATTGTCAAAATAAAAGTCCTCACACCATCGCAATTTCCACAAACGGCGTAACAAAAAAAAATCGGCCGATATATCGGTTGACAACTAATTATAATCGCATATATACAATACAAAAAATAATATTGCACTACTTCAGTTTCTGAGTAATTTGCAGCAAAAATTATGCTTTTAATTTAATACTGTTTATATATTTTTTTGGTGCAAATGAAAGAATAAAATTGTAAAAGTCATTAAAATAACAAATTGTATCAATGTGTTACATACCATGACACCAAAACATGACTTCACTTGCATCTGCACAAGTAAGACTCACAGAAGTTGCTTATATGCAGACGTTTTATGGATTTTTTTAAATGATACTTTAATATAAAACACAGAGTTGGAAGCAAATCTGCACACGACAGACTGAGAAACAGACCGGGAAAGGCCAGCACCACGAGGGAGGTTATGAGGCTGATCGAGGACACTCTCTAATGAGCACGCTCTCTCTGGGATGGCGAGGGACCAAGGGAGATCAGGTCACAGGTCAAAAGAGCAAGACAGAGCTGAGAGCTGTCATTTACACACGGGTGTGAGTCACATCCGAGATCTCGCTATGTTTAGACGCTCTGTCTTGCAGCAGCCAATTAATTAACACCTGTAGCAATCGAGAGCTAGACGGAAATGTGTGATATCCTCTGCTTTGAGAGCATGCCGTAAGCGTGTGTGTGTCTACCTGGACAGGTTTCTTGCGCGAGCCTTCGTTGTTTTCCGCCTCCTCGTGTTCTTTGCTGCCCTGCGGAAGGTTTGAGTAGTTGGCGAGACTGCCGAGAAGAGACGATACCATGGGAATTGTGTCCATCTCCTCCTGTAGAGTAAACACACACACATACAGAACAAATATTGTAAGCATTAAATAATTCAAGCAGCTTCTGAGGAACATCTAAAATGTCATGTTTACATGGACAGGTAACAAATGACTAGCCCAGAGGACAATTTTTGCTCAGCTTTAATAGCTGTTGAGACCCTCAGTTGTGCTTCGTTCTCATGCTTCGATTAAAAAGCATCATCTAAAAAATCGAGAAAAACAAAAACAGAAACAAATAAGCCACTAGTTGTCACAGTAAGAGTACAGAGCTTTAACATGGCTGCATACATCAGCTCAGATCATTTGATCTAGTGAGAATCTCATGAGGAAAATGCTACAATGATTGCAGCAATTCGCATTTTAGTAGAACCACATTTTTTTGCATTCTGCAGAGAAAGAGTAATTAGTATGTTAGCATTCACTGGCCATTGAAAATTGAATTTGCATTTACATCAATGTATACAGATACAATAGAAGAATTGCTTGAGATCGCATAGAGATATTTTAATTGATACCTTTATTTTATTGTGGTGTTAATTGCAATTGTTTAGATCTTTTCCAAAACTTTAGAAGATACACATTCTAGAAGAAACAATAGAGACATAAATGTAAAACAAAATATAATTTTAGAGTTTTCTTGCATCTACCTCCAGATGAACATTAATATTTTCTCCTAACATTAAGATTTTAGTTTAAAATGCATATAAATGCACAAATTAGGCCCTATTAACTAATCAACATTTCAATAAATTTTTGAAAGTTCAGTTTTTTGCATTGAAATGCATGTTTTATTATTAAAAAATAATCTACACATTTCTGAATTTTTAATTTAAATCTCTGTTTAATTTTTTAAAATGTAAAATACATTTACCGTTGGCCTGCAGCCTTTAGTCAAGATTTTTTCACCTTGTATTAAAAAGTTTGGGCATCTCTGACTTAATTATATGAATTAACATGAGGCCATAAAAGGCCGTTTCAAGTATTTTTAGATGCATACAGCATGTGTTTCATGCTTCTTTTGGACATGCTGTTATCATCCACCTGCAGAGTTCAATGTCCTGGGGACTTCCTGCCCTTCAAACGCTAATTATCCTTATTAATTACTGTCAGACTCGATCCATTAATCACTATTGTTTGCATGCGTGTACCTCACTGTCTAGCTCTAATGAGAGCTGAAATGTGCCGCAGTTGCAGGTTTATCATTTAACGTGCATGCGTTCGTGTGTACCTCAAACAGAGCCATGTTCTTGCCGTCATATTGCTGGCTCTTGTCTGGGTCGGTGCTGTTGATGAAAGGACTGCTCTCCTTGGGGTTACCATCTCCTGTTAGCAAGAAACACAAATAAACCATCAGCGTGACAGCAGATGCCACACAACTCCAGGGGGCTTTACGAAGCAAAATCTGCTGTGATGATTCCAGCACAGTTGCACATTTTAGGTCATGCATGCATACTAAAAACAGATGCATAATGTGTCCTGTTACATATGGCAGAAATTGAATTCACATGTATGCTTTTGGCAGATGCTTTTATCCAAAGCGACTTGCACTGCATTACAGCTCATGCATTCCCTAGGAATCAAACCCATATTGCCAGCGCCGTGCTCGAATGTTTGAGCTGCAAGAAATGCCATTAGTTTACATGATTCTTCTACTAAAACAGTAAATATTACCGGTAAGGATACTAGTAAAGTGGACAGTGATGCACTCAGGTCTCACAGAGTGTTTGAGATGACCTGTATCTGTACAGGTAAGGTGCGTTCGGTTCATTCACCTGGGATCTTGGATCAGAGGGCAGATATTTTTAGTGCCTGGATGACAGTTCGAGTGGTGATTGGGTCTCTGGACTCTCTCACACCACCGGAGAGGAATTTAAAGAGGTGCACTCTACACACGCTGCTTTAAAAAGGGTCGCAAAGAAAGTCTCAAGTCTCAGACCTCTACGGCCTAATGTACAATGTTCATTTGAAGGAATTTTCTGTACTGATTATTCCCATATGCTTTACCTGAAAAGTTACCCGAGTGTGTATTTTGAATTACACTTTGCATTGTCGAGTTAAAGAAGTGTAATGGAACTTCAATTTGGAAAAGGTACTGGTAATTTTCTGTCTGGACATTATAACGTGAAATTCATTCTTACAAAAAAATTTGACAAGCTAATATTATTACTAGTGCATAAGATGCATATGCTGACAACAACAGTTTAACATGAATAGCTACTGAAATGAGTCATCCGAAACTTCAGAAATGTACGTTGGATGATTATTGTCCTTTATGACTGGAATGTTCCAGAATATTACAGAGAAACTGGAATATTACAGAGTATTCCAGAATGTTCTAGAAACGTCTAGAATATTCCCATCCTTGCAAAAGCAAAAATATCTTTAAAAAAAATAATACATGCAAAATGTGTACAAAAACTAATCTGTTCTAAACCAATGTTTCATTAATGACAGAAGTTCTCAAATTTACCTGATCTAAATATTTACCAAAATATTGATACTAAGTGGAAATTTATAGTACAATAATAATTAGCAGCACATAATTACAGAAGAGCCATACAGAAATAAGTGAAACAAATGTACATTATTTTATGCATTTTTCTACAGATCTTTTCTTACATTACCTGTCTATCATTCTATATTTCTGTTATATTGCTCTCATGTTTTAAAGTAATTTTTATCAAAGTACAAAAGTATAAAAGGTGAATTAAACGGTTTAAAAGCACAAGTATTTCCATTTATCATCTGTAAATGCTGAAATTACTTCATGCCCTCTTGTATACAAGTCTGAATATGGCTATTTATTTTAAATACAAAACATTTTGTTTTGTTCTTTTTGTTTGTCTATTTAACTCTATTCAAGTTGAACCATAATATAAAACATATAGTGCAAAAAACACCATAAGCTGTCTAATTGTGTGCTTTAATATTCAACCTTTGCTTGTTGCGTTTGAAACATTAACACCAATGGCGTTTCATGTATTTTTATTTTTGTCATGTTGTTGTAATTATTTGTGATGGTCAACCCCTAGGTACATATTGTAGGGGGGGGGGGGGGTATACATTCCCTCAGGCCCGCGGCCTTACAGACTGTCCGCGGTACGGTGTGGTTTAGCTCAAAGCAGCGTGACAGACTGACAGCCGTACTGAAATACTCCAGAGGCCGAAGCATCACTCAAGAGATGACAGCAGGCAGCCGCTACATCGCAGTCAGAGCGAGGAGATCAGCTGTCAGCTCCGCCGGAGAAATCAGACAGGGACTGGAGGACTAACCTGTGATCAGGACTTGCTTAGAGGAACTGCCTTTATGAAATATCACTGCTGACTTAATGTCAGATAAAAGGCTTACAGGAAAAATCAGATGCTTCAGTTTTGCATTTTATGATGAGAAGAGCTGTGCAGAACACATTAATATTGTTGTGTGCTTTAATGATATCGCCCAAACATGAACACATACAACAGTAGAACATGCAAACCTTAGATAAATAATATATATATATATAGAGAGATAGAGAGATAGATAGAGAGATTGAGAGATTGAGCGAGAGAGATAGAGAGATAGAAGAGAGAGAGAGAGATAGAGAGAGAGAGAGAGAGAGAGAGAGAGAGAGAGATAGATAGATAGATAGATAGATAGAGATAGAGAGATAGATAGATGAGAGATAGAGATAGAGATAGATAGATAGAGATAAGATAGATAATAGAGAGAGATAGAGAGAGAGATAGAGATAGATAGATAGAGAGATAGATAGATAGAGTAGATAGAGAGATAGAGAGTTAGATAGAGAAGATAGATAGATAGATAGATAGATAGATAGATAGATAGATAGATAAAGATATAGAGATAGAAGGATAGATAAATGAAAGAATGAATTTACAGATAATGAAAGATGGAACAATAGAACAACAGATGAACAAAAGATATAACTATAGATAGAAGGATAGATAGATCACGGCTGTTGAGCGCTTCAGATCAGATATGTACTGTACTGTACTGTACTCAGTCACACGTCCAGTGAGTAATTACACAAGCGTGTCGTCATTAGCGGAGGTGATGTCATGACTTCAGCAGGATGAAGCATGGGAAACGCATTCGTTACGGAGCGTTATCTGAATCCACCTCTAACGCATCCGTCCGCTCCAATCACGCAAACGGGAACGGCGTTTGACTGACTGTGATCAATGGGAGCTTCCATGCTTCATGTGTGTAACTGACTCGCTGTCAGCTCTAATATTTCTTTCTAACACACTCTGCTGAGTGACACCGATGGGCCGTCTGGAAACAGATGATTAAGTCCAGAAAATAATGCTTCGTTTGGTCATGCTTGCTGGCTTTTCTCTTTCTAAAAAGAACTGACACATGGGAGTGTGTTTCTGTGGCAAAGTAATATCAGAGTTCAGCGCCCAGCCCTGTCTGACAGAATGAAGAGCCTCTGCTATGATGAGCCATCGAACACAGATCTGCTCTTTCATTGGCTCAAACATTGTCAGGGATTCATCAGTGTTGGTTACAGACGACAATGTTTCACAGGGGCCTATACATAGCAATGACTGGCAAAAACTCAAAGCAGTCTGAGTCTCAGACGTCGCACACAAGAATAGCACAAGCTTTCTCAAAAACCTCAGTCTGATTGCTTGGCTTCATGCAGCTTCATAGTGCACAGCTTTTATTGCCAGCTTCCAGGTCTGAGACACAAGACAATATTTACACATTTGGCAGACGATGCATTCAAACTCGTATCTTAGTGTTGACAGCATCTACAGAGAGAGAGAACGGAAATGATGGGGAAAAACGTGCTATTCAAAGCACTTTTGTGTTCTGCAGAAGAGACTCGTACAGGTTTGGCATGACATGAGGGTGAATAAATTATTAAATTTTTTGGGTGAACTATATCTTTAAATGCAGATTTACCTGCCACTAAAGTTTCACAAAAGAGCATATGCATTAGGTGCTTAATTAAAAATATCATTCAAATTAATGTTCAACCAATAAATTACTTGATAACATTAATACCACAAAAAGCATGTGGAGAAATCCATGAAATAAATGCATGCGGAAAAAAATGTAATGCAGCCTAAAATATAAAAATGTAATCTTTAAAAATAACTGTATAACTATGTCTCATATTAATTATATTATTATACTTTTAAATATACATTTTATTAATTAATTTTACATTATATTATTAATACAAAAAATACACATTTTAAAATAACTGAAATAATATTTTTATTAATATATAATTAAATTATTAAATTTAATATAAATTTAAGACTGTGGTTCAAACTGTGATGCATGCAATTAAGTAATTTATCATTTTAATACTGCAAAATGCATGTGAAGGAATCCAGATATATTTATATGTGTATATATATGTGTGTGTATATATATATATATATATGATTTATTATTTTAAATTATTATAAGAAAACTGTCATTTAAAATCACAGTGGCGTTCAGTTGTACTCGTCTCATAATAAAAAAAAATATTTTGTCTATTTGTTATATTATTATTATTGGTTTTTTATTGTTCAACTGCGCTAATTAATATGATCACTTCAAAGCAGAAAAACTGCCAAAAGCCTTGCTAAATGAGACATCGCTACTTTCCCAAAAGTGTGGCGTGACCTTCTCCTGCCAAGACCAACACAAGCTTGCAGCAGGACTGACCTCGCCATAGCAGGACCGGGTCTTGCGTCTCTCTATCAGGAGGTTTTTATCGCTCTCTGACTAGACTCTTCAGCTAGCAGGGATCTGAATAGCGACAGCACACACGGCGCTCAGCAGACCCGCCATCTGTTGCCCTTGACTGCTGATCACAGACCAGTTTGATCTTTCCTCTCATTATATTTGGTGAAGCACCGGAGAGAAGCTCTGGTCCTGCAGGAGCACAAATCTGTCCAAACATCTCCGGGGTTTGTGTGCTGCTGCGGTGCATCTGAGCAGACGCTGGCCTGCACTCGTGGATCGATGTTTCATCACGGCTGAGGAGTGTTTTAGAGAGGTTTTGTGACAAACGGCTGTACACTTCAGCTCACCGATAATGATTCATGTGGCAGAGGTGGCCTGAACCGCTCACAGGACCAAAGCATCAGAGTGGGAGCTCGAGGAAGATGTCAGAAACTACTCTTTTACCGTTTCTGTACAGTGGTTTACTGTATGTCTGTGCAAAGCTGGCTAGAGTGCTTACTGGCCGGTCTACGACAAACAGCTGCAAGGCCCTAGGATATTCTGGTTAAATGTATTATAATTGTAATTAATTATACATATAAACAACATGAAAATGTTTAGTCTTTTTAACTTCAGTGACAAATACATCAGTGCTGTGAATAAGTTCAAATGATTTCAAAAACAGCAATATTATTGCAATTTAAAATAGCTTTCTTTCTATTTGAATATATGTTAAAATGCACTTTATTGATCAAAGCTGAATTTTTGGCATCATTACTCCAGTCTTCAGTGTCACATGATCCTTCAGAAATCATTCTAATATGCTGATTTTCTGCTCAGAAAACATTACTTATTATCATTATCAGTTGAAAACTGTTTTTTTTTTTCAGGATTCTTTGAAGAATAGAAAGTTACAAAGCTACCTTTTGTAATGACACAACTATAATTTTTAATCAATTTAATGCATCCTTGCTGAATAAAACATATTTATGATTTAAGTATCATTTTATTGACCCAAATAATGGTAATATATGTTGAACATTGTCAAAAATATTAAATAAATATGAAATTGTTTTAGTTATATCGCTCAGCTCTACCACAAACGCTGCAGGACTGAAGGTTATTACTTAGTATTAGTGTTATACTCTAACGATGAGCAACAGTAATAGTGACGCTTGTCTTAGCAAACAGCACTAATGAGACCAAACGAGAGGAAAAGAGAGAGGAAGTGTGATTCTGAAGGGCTCGCTGTTGGCTCATCAGGTCTGATTGAAGTGGGCCGTTGAATCATCTCGTCAGGTCGGGACAGGAGAGGAACACTGCAGGTGTTCAGGTCCACAAATGAAAGACACACACACACACACACACACACACACACACACACAACACACACACACACACACACACACACACACACAACACACACACACACACGGCGCACACACACACACAACACACACACCACTACACACACCACACACACACACCACACAACACGGCACACGCACACACTGCACACAACACACGTCGGCACACACACACACACTCACACACACACACACACACACACAACACACACACACCATTGCACACACACACACACACACACACCACACACACACACACACACACACACACACTGCCCCGAGGAACGACCTCTGCTTCAGCCCGTCGCGGGTAACAGAGATTGCTCTTCTGAGCCGATGACACAAGTCTATCTCTGACTCTCTCCACTTTTCCCTCTACAAACATCAACACGTCTCTGCTGGTAATTGCTGACAGCTCTGACGTGCTCACAGAGTAAAAAAGAGAAAGCAGAAATACACCTCAAAGAGCAATGTAAAAGAGTGAAGACGTGTGAGATCTGCTCTGAAGAACAGGTAGCTATAGTGGTTTACTGACGAAACCTTCCAACAGATTCATCATGCTGTCAAAGTAAGACGCATGTGATCAAATTACAACATTATACAGTGTTGTATGCTGCCTTCAACTCGAGTTTTATATTAAGATATATTATATTTATGAGATGAGCATGCATGAACAGCACTAAAAGCCATAATAACCTCTGGGACTTTCTTTGAGGCCTGTTCAGGAAAATCTCGACAGCAAAAGCTACTCACTTCTTATCAAGTTTTAATAGAGACTGTTGACAGTTTCTATACATTTTGTGCTTTGCTGTCAACAGAGAAAAGCAATAAAACTTTATAATTTTTTTTTCTAATTTAGATGATTTATGAGGCAACAGGATTTAGAATTATATGAAAAACTACATTACCCATCATTCACTACGGCAGCAGAACAATGATAAAATACATATGCATTACATAATATTAAATGCATCTAATCTCTTCTTATTTTTAATACAGTGAAAGTATGTTTTGAAATAAATTTTCCTCAAAAAATCCTAGTAAATTTGACAAATAATCACAAAGAATTGTCAAGTAACACATTAAATGAAATGCTGAAGTAGAAAAACACTGAAATAGAAAAACAGTGTAAAAACGTGAAATCAATATTAAATCGCAAAACTTGTCTATTTAATTCATAATTTGTAATAATTTCTGAACTCTTAAGTAGTCAGAACTTCCCATGCAAACCCTAGAGGTGCATGATGAATCTGCAAGGGGAAATTCTAAAATATTAAACTTTAAATAATTTTTAAATTATATTTAAATGTATATTACACAAAACTGTTCTTAGTTATATTTAATTTTCCAAGAAAAATAAAAAAATATTTTTTTAAACAAGATACATTACTTGAGAAGCAATGTTGCATTATTGCATTGCATTGGCAGATTTGTATTTTTATATTTATTTATGTTTATACAAGTATGAACATGTTTAAAACAAATTTAATTTTTAACACGTTTAAAAAAAATCCAGTGCAGTTAGACAAAATACTCTTAAATTCAAGATGCAATCCATAAAAAAAATATTCATAATATCTTATAAAGTGTATCTTCTCAAGTAAGTTCATCTCATTTTAAGGACATTTTACATTTTTTAATAAGGATATTTTTAATTGGAAACTAGTCAAAAAAGGCTCATTAAAAACTAATTTTGCACCTGAAAGTTAAGTTTAGATCATATTCAACAAATCCAACTGGTCTGATCAGTTTTGCATGTGTTCATATACAGTTATTTTTCTCGTAATACGTGCATGTGTATATTTTATGGCTTTATTTGTGTACTGATGTTGGCTTCTCTGGCAGATGTCTGCAGGTCTCAGTGAGCGGCGGCTCTATTAAGCTTTTAAAAGCACCAATTTTCAGTGTGTGTGTGTGTGTGTGTGTGTGTGTGTGTGATTGTGTGTGTGTGTGTGTGTGTGTGTGATTGTGTGTTGTGTGTGATTGTGTGTGTGTGTGTGATTGTGTGTGTGTGTGTGTTGTGTGTGTGAGTGTGTTGTGTGTGTGTGTGTGTGTGTGTGTGAGTGTGTGTTGTGTGTGTGTGCGTTGTATGTGTGTGTGTGAGTGTGTTGATTGTGTGTGTGTGTGTGTGTGTGTGTGTGTGTGTGATGTGTGTGTGTGTGTGTGTGTGTGTGTGTGATTGTGTGTGTGTGTGTGTGTGTGTGTGAGTGTGTGGTGTGTGTGTGGATTGTGTGTGTGTGTGTGTGTGTGTGTGATTGTGTGTGTTGTGTGTGTGTGTGAGTGTGTGATTGTGTGTGTGTGGTGTGTGTGTGTGTGTGTGTGTGTGTGTGTGTGGTACGAGGGTAAACGGCACATTTTGTAATAAGTCTGGCACTTCAAAAGGACTGTTTGAGTCATGTGGAATAGTCTCGCCTCGCTCCATTTGTAGTCTAACAATATCACCTTTTATTGTGCAGAGACGAGGACGGAGCCTGACAGCCGGGGCGAGAACACGGGGCCACAGAGATTTAGGATCAAACGGCTGGAAAATGAAGCCAATGAGGAATAAAGTTGCAGATTGAAACGTATTGAATGCATTTAGCTACTCAAGCAATTCAACAGTCCAGCTGAAAAACAAACCGGCAAACAGCTAAACGTGCTAAACATAAAGGGAAGTTCTAGTGGGAAATTTATATTATTCTATTTCCAAGCCAAAAAAGCTGCACTGAATGTATTTAGCTTAACATTTTCAAGAGTATTCTGTTTAAAAGCTGACTAGAACAGGCTAAACAGGTAAATGTGCTACACATTAAGCAAAAGAGGGTTGCAGCGCCTTTATTTTTTATTACATTGTTGGGTTTTAGACCATTTTACATGCATTTTTAAAATTTACTTATTTTGTTTCTCTAACAAACAAGTAATGTGGTGGTATCATGGTAAATTGATGGTATCAGATGGCAGTACAATGTGCTTTGATGCATGCCATGGTTGTGATTAAATACCATATTCAAATACCGTGGTATTTACATTCTTTTACATGGTTTTACCATGGGACAAAGACACCACGGTATTTTTTGCTAAATGTATGTCCTTTAAGGGTGAGTTACATTGAAATGGTGAAAACATGCATTAGTTAAATGTTATTCCCCAAAAATGTCACAGCTAGTGTAAAATTAATGATTTTTAATAAATAAAATATTAATAGCTTTTCAATAAATCTCGTGAAAAACATGCCCAATTAAAATTTTAACGAAAATAAATATATAGTAAGTAAATAAATAAATATTTATGTCCTTTAATAAAAAAACTAGTAACATAAATATAAATAATTAAACAAGTATATGCTTTACATAGTATATGCAAGTATACAAGTATATGCTCTACTTATACTATGCAAACACTGTACTATATTATGTATTTATTAATTCATTCCATTTTTTTTCATGAGACTACAAGCAGATTAATGCAGAAATGCACATTTGTCTAGGGTTAGTATTTAGTTACTATGTACAAGAGACAGAAGGTGAGGTAGATATTATATTCACTGCTTGTATTGACTCTGTCACTGTTATCACTGACTGCATGAGTCGTAATGCACGAGCACAACACGGATAAATGCAGCTTGACGTCATGCACCTCATGCATCATTCGGATGAGAAGCGATCGAACCTCTCCATTCAAACCATGACACAGTTACTGGAGATTTCTGGACTAATTCATCAGGATTAACTAGCTAATAGGATTTGTTCAAGATAGCGTCTAACGATCGAGATAATATGGAGAAGGTAAAACTGCTGTGTGTAACCTAGATATGAGGAACTCCTGTTATGAGATAACTTTACACCAGTGTCAGCGGCTCAGATCGCTCGCTTCTGTTTGAGGTTTAGCTAATTAGCTCCGAAGCACCAGTTAGATATTTTCTCAAAGCTTCTGACTGCTGAAATCACCAAAATGCAAGAGTCTTCTAGCCGAAGGCAAGCTTGAATGTGCACCTTAGATATTACACTGACACATACTGATGTAGATGCAGAATAAAGCAGACGTTTTCAGCTTTATTGAGCCACTGATTGACTTTATCTCAAGAGAGTAGACATCATTTCAATCAACTGATTTAAATCACTTTAAATAAATAAGGAACAGTTCACTCATAAATGAACATTTGCTGAAAATGTACTCACCCTCAGTACATCCAAGATGTAGATGAGTTTGTTTCTTCATCAGATTTGGAGAAATGTAGCATTTAATCACTTTCTCAACAATGAATAATCTGCAGTGAATGGGTGCCGTCAGAATGAGAGTCCAAACAGCTGATAAAAACAATAATCCAAAAGTAATCCACACCGCTCCAGTCCATCTGTTAATGTCTTGTGAAGCCAAAAACTGTGTGTTTGTAAAGACAAATCCATTATTAAAATGTTTTCACTTTGAACTGTTGATTCTGGCTAATATCCCCAATATTGCATTCTCCAGTGAGAAAGTCATCTAGTCTGAATCAGGAGAGAAATCTGCACAGATTAAGCACCATTTAGAAGCAAAACGTTCCAAAAGAGATCTAAACAAATATGCAGGTGGATTTCGATGTAAGAGACAACAGGAGATGGACTTTTTCACTGGAGGAAGTGTAATTATGGATTTATTATGGACTTGTATTTTAGAAAAAAGCAATGGTTTGAAGTTAAAAACATCTTAATTATGGATTTGTTTCTCAAAAACACAGCTTTTCACATCACAAGACTGATGGACTGGAGCGGTGTGGATTACTTGTGGATTATTGTGATGTTTTATCAGCTGTTTGGACTCTCATTCTGACGGCACCCATTCACTGCAGAGGATCCATTGGTGAGCAAGTGATGCAATGCTACATTTCTCCAAATCTGATGAAGAAAAAACTAATCTACATCTTGGATAGACTGAGAGTGAGTACATTTTTTTTTTTTTTTTTTTTTTTTGTGTGAAATATTCCTTTAATACACAACCGCTCTCATCTGATCTTGGAAGCTAAGCAGGGCTTCTTGGCTTGGTTAGTATTTGTTTGCTTGAATTTTCCTCAAAAATATTTCATTAAAATGAAATGACATCACCAACCACTTCTTTTCCAAGCATCTGTCATATAGAGATAAAATCAATTCCGGATGGATAAAATCCTGTCCTACATTTTTTTTTTGATAATCTTGTTTGGATTTTTGGAATTGTGTCACATTATGGAATGTTATGAGGATTCTAATTCCACAGGATTCCCACATCATTTCTAATAAAGTGGTGTTTGGACTCGTGTGACGTCCCGTCGAGCTGTATTCGCCTACCTTTCCTCTGATCAATTATTATGCATGCCGTCACTGGTTTCCTGCTTATTTCACAGGCAATAACAAACAGACACTCCAGAACATGAACACATACACACACAATGAGAATCAAATCAAAGGGAGACATCACCGACACGACGTGCTGTTACAGAGGACACACAATGAAACGGAAGACAAAAAGGACAAACTAAACACACAAGGATCAATGACGTGACTCTTTTTCTTTGTTTTGTGTCCAGAATCTTATTTAAAATGATGAAAATAAAACAGAATTCAATATAACATTTCTTTGATTAATACAATTAATTGTTGATATTTTTGTGAAAAATCATTTTAAAAAAGCATGCAAAAAACAAAGATCTTAAAAATAAAATAATGAAGTGGCTTTGTTTTAAATTAGTTTTTTAGCCAAAATTCAAGCTACTTTGTTTTTATGTGACACAAAAAGTACACAATAAAACCTGTCTTTTTTAATTCAATTTTCATAATCTTGGACATCACATTTGCCATTAAAATTATGAAAAACTATTATAGAGAGAGAAAGAGTCGGATATACTTTTAATGAGATTCACTCATAAATACAGATCAGTTTTCTGATGCAAACACATCATATCAATACAAATAGTGCCTTCTAAACTACTCTAAGCTATTTCTGAACTACTATTGAACTATTTTTAGACATCCTATTTGTCATTGACCCATAATGGAAATACAACAACACAAACAGAAAACATGTGAACTTATAGTACATGGAACTTTTCTTTCACGAAAAGTCCAAGACAATGAAGGACACACGACTACATACAGCCACACGTCACAGTGTTTTGCGCGTCGCACGCACAACGGCAGCAGTCTGCCGCCTCTCACCTTTCTTGGGTGGACAGGTGGTGTTGACCACTGGAGAAAAACGCACACAACACACATGACTTTAGAACATCATCACGCAGCATTCATCTACACACATCAAAGACAACACAAGTATCATCAAAATTGAAGTGACTGTAAAATAATGAATCTCACACATTAATGTAAAATTATAATGGAGGTTAGTAAACGTGTTGAAGGGATAGATCACCCCAAAATAAAAAAATGGGCTCATCCTCAAGCCATCCAAGATGTAGTTTGTTTCTTCATTTAAGACCCCAATCCATCAATTATCAATATTATGGATAAAGGACTTTATTTAGTTGGAAGCAAAGTTAAAAACATCTTTTGATTTGTTTCTTACAATCACGCAGCTTTTGGCCTCACGAGACATTAACTGATGGACTGGAGCGGTGTGGATTACTTGTGGATTATTGTGATGTTTTTGTCAGGACTCTCATTCTGACGGCACCCATTCACTGCAGATGATCCATTGCTGAGCAAGTAATGCAATGTCAAGTCAAGTCACCTTTATTTCTATAGAGCTTTATACAATACTGATTGTGTCAAAGCAGCTGTACAGTTTCAAACATAAAAATAGTTTGTCTATATTGCAAGAGGACAATAACAAAGGGTCATTTTTCCAGCTAAAGTCAATTCATGATTCAGTCATCATCTAGTTCAGCTCTCTTCCAATAGTGTCTGTGCAATCAGTCAAGCGTCCCCAGCTAAGCAAGCCAAAGGCGACAGCGGCAAAGACACAAACCTCCATCGGTGCCGGAAATGGAGAACAAACCTTGAGAGAAACCAGGCTCAGTGGGGGGGGGGCAGTTTGTGCAGAGGACTTGTCTGGTTCCTGTGGTCTAGTGCCGATGCTACGTTTGCAATCCAATGCTGCCATTTCTCCAAATCTGATGAAGAAACAACCCATCTACATCTCGGATGGCCAGAGAGTGAGTCAATTCTTACCCTAAAGTGTATTTGCAATATAATGTTCAATAACTAAAACATCAGTGTGTTTGCATGTGCACAATGAAAATCACCCAGCTCTATTGATCACTCAGCTCATGGTACAAATGACAGAATTGAATGAGGTGAAACGTCACCCGTCTCACATGAGACTACGATGAACAGCATTTGGAAGGTGAACCAGCTTCACGTCTCTTTTGTGATTCCTCCCTCTACAAGCCTCAGGTGCTCGACGCATGGCTGGAAAAGTGCGTCATTCTTACGGGGGGTCAGATATTCTGCTAAATATTGCATCATATGACCTTTATCTTTCGCTGGAGGATTCACTCGAGGGGTACAGCTCACCAAGACTCGCATGTGTGTTCATGATTTCTGAAACATGCATTTGTGCATATTTGCTTTGTCCAGCACGTGCAGAAACCCCAGTGACAGGAACTTCCACAAACCATCTAACGATTCAGCAAAATCAGTGTCAGTTTCTTTCCATTAATCACAGGTTACTCAGCTGTCTGATACGTCTAAAGAAACTAGATCTGGATTTTATTTAGCCTTATGATATTCTACATAAATCACAAAAATATATATTTTTTTTTAAATTCAGAGGAACCTGCACCAAACAGCTCTTGTTGTCAGAGAGATACAAAATATTTAATGCGAGAAGTAAAACAGATTAAAAAAAATTACTTTACCTATATATTTTGTTCACTAATTATTAAAAAAAAAAAAATACTAAATGGAGACTTAGTGACTAGATAAATACATTTCTATTAAAACAGTGTTGTTAAAAAAAGAAAAATCTTTTAAATATTTTTATTAATAATTAAAATAATGTGTAATAAAAAAACTAATATTAGATTCATTACACTTACATTTAGACTTAAAATTAAACGTAAAAAATTACTAAAATTAGAAATGTTTACTTGGAAACTAACTGAAATAAATTAAAGTTGAAGTACTAAAATTACTGAAACTATAACTGAAATAAAAATGTGAAAAAAACAACCTTAAATGACAAGCACATAACAAAATGACTAAAACTAGAATTTAAATATATTTAAATAAACATGACAGATACACATACATTTATTAAAACTTCAAAATATTAATATATCCAAAAAAAAACATTGAGCTGAATAACAAAAATATTTTTTGGGAAATTAATTAGTAAGCACAAAA
>CM049800.1:1426313-1430364 GCA_027422405.1 Ptychobarbus kaznakovi | reverse complement strand
TTGTTTTTTACCCGGCGGTCGGGTTGTTGTTTTTACCCTGCGATTGGGTTGTTGTTTTTACCCAGCGGTCGGGTTGTTGTTTTTACCCAGCGGTCGGGTTGTTGTTTTTACCCAGCGGTTGGGTTGTTTTTTCCCAGCGCTTGGGTTGTTTTTACCCAGCGATCGGGCTGTTGTTTTTACCCAGCGATCGGGTTGTTGTTTTTACCCAGCGATCGGGTTGTTGATTTTTACCCAGCGGTCGGGTTGTTGTTTTTACCCAGCGGTCGGGTTGTTGATTTTACACCCAGCGGTCGGGTTGTTGTTTTTACCCAGCGGTTTGGGTTGTTTTTTCCCAGCGCTTGGGTTGTTTTTAACCCAGCGATCGGGTTGTTTGTTTTACCCAGCGACGATCGGTTGTTGTTTTTACCCACGCGGTCGGGTTGTTTTTACCCAGCGGTCGCGGTTGTTTTTACCCAGCGATTGGGTTTGTTTTTACCTGGCGCTTTGTGTTGTTTTTTACCCGGCGGTTGGTTAACTGCCCAGAAGTTTGGGTTAAACATTTAACCCAACAGTTGGTTGAAAACAACCCAGCATGCGTTCTGTCCAATATTTACCCAGCACTGGGTGTATTTAACCAGCAATTTTAGAGTGTTGACAAGTAAAATGAACTCTATTCTGAAAAAACTATCCAAATTTAGTTTGTTTGTTTGTCTTAAAACAAGCAAAATATCTGCCAATGGGGTAAGAAAAATTATTTAGTTTAGCCTTTGAATTAAGATTGTTTTTCTTAACCCAGTGGCAAATATTATTTCTTTTTATTTTTGGTTACACTTTACTTGAAGGGGTGTGCATAAGACTGACATGACACCTTCATAATTACCCATACATTACCCATGTCATGAATATGAAGGAGGTTTATGCATGTTTATGACAACTGTCTTTAAGTGTCATTCGCTCAGTTTTGTAATTTTTAATGCAAAGATGACATTGTTTGAGATGTCTTTGTTTTGGGGTAGGGTAAAGTCAAAAAATATCCTCTTTGCATTAAAAATGACATAACAGAGCGAATTACACTAAAGACAGTTGTCATAAACATGCATAAACCTCCGTCATTATTCATGACATGCGTCATCCATCCGACCCCTTCAAGTAAAGTGTAACTTTTTTTATTTTTTTATTTTTTATTTTAACTAACAAAATTTGGATAATATTGTCAAAAAAACAGACATAATATATTAAGTCATTTTACTTGTCAAGTAAATGCATCCTGATTCAAGAATCTTTAGATATTTATACTAGAAAACAAGACAGAAATACTAAAGAAGAAAAATATTTTTGCGCGATCTATGGGATTAGATCTTTCTCTGTTATGGCTCCTAAACATTGGAACATTGTCCCTGGCTCTTCATACAAATAACCACACCAGTTTAAGTCTAAACTCATATGTTCAACCAATACAACCGGTCATAATATGTGTTTCTGTGTGTGATTGTGCTTATGATTCTGCATTATTAATATGCTATGCAACTGTAATCGCACGTTCTGGACTAATGTCTATGTTTGCAATGATTGTTTATTTGCTTTTGTCCTTGAGTTTGGGAAAGGTGCTATTAATATCAGTCCTCGGCCACGTGTGCTGATGATCAGGTCTTGTGTTGCCTGTGTTTTGTGATGTTGGTCCAGGACGCAGTGTGTTCGCTCAGTAGCCGTCGCTGGACAGTGATGTAAGGCCGGACGATGACGCCGTTTCTCTGGGTTATAAGCTGCAGGACCTCACGGATGTCCAGGTGATGGCCCGACTGCAGGAGGAGAGTGAGTGTGACGCTCCAGATCCACATCCCTCACAAAACACTTACAGTATACACAGAAACATAACACCATTAAAGTCATTTTAATAAATATTATGCATGTAAAACCCCTAGTGACTTTTATTTCATACTAAAGGTCATTGCACACACAGAGTCATAAATGCATGCTACGGATGTGAAAATGCAGAAAGTCGAACCTGATATGATTTTTTTAGTGCAAATGTTATTGACATAACATGAGGTCGTATTAATTTTTTTACGAGTCGAAAAAAAGTTGAAAAAACTCTAAAATCTGCAAAAAAAAAAAAGTTGATAAAACTCTAAAATCTGCTAAAAAAATAAGTTGAGAAAACTCAAAAAGTCCTAAAAAAATAAGTTGAGAAAACTCAAAAAGTCCTAAAAAAATAAGTTGAGAAAACTCAAAAAGTCCTAAAAAAATAAGTTGAGAAAACTCAAAAATTTCCTGAAAAAAATAAGTTGAGAAAACTCAAAAATGTCCAAAATCTGCTAAAGCTGGTTGCCTAAAACTTTTTAAGTTTGCTCAACTTTCTTTTTTACAGTGACTTCAATGCAAATATGATTTATTCAGCTTTCAGACGATGTATAAAACTCAATTTGGACAAACTGACCCTTGTGACTGGTTTTGTGGGTCATTAATAATAATTCCAGCATGTCTGAATCGAGTGCTCATTCATTCCGTCAGGTTGCGTCAGGACTTATTTCCTCTGTGAACCGCCGCAGCGCCAGCTTCTCCTTCCAGTTCGGTCAGCGTGGAGATTCGCTCCTGGACGAGGACGAGGAGGAGGATGATGAAGACTACGGTCAGTTACCGCCGCCGCAGCCTCGTCTGAGTCGAGCCGGACCGCTGCAGCGCAGTCTGCCGCATTCACACACCTTCAGCAGCATCACGGACTGGACGCAGACGCAGACACAGCTCCGGAGCAGCTCAGGTCAGAATCAGAGCATGTGTGATTGGACTGATTTACTGAAGCGTCCCAATTCACCTACTTATACTATGCCCTAAAAGTATGCACTCTTTTTGTGTAGAAAAAGTACATACTTTTGAGTATGTAGCAGAATAGTATGCATGCTTTGGGACATAGTACTGTGTCTTTAAGAGACGCTCTGTTGATTAGTTACGCATCCTGTAACGGTTTAAACTGCACTATCACAGTTAACATCATCCATAATTCGTTTAATTTGATTTCCTACCGTATTAGAGAGAAATATAGAAACACAACGCGGGTCTTTGATCTGGCCGAGAATTCATGTGTTTGCATAACGATGCATTTCAAAGTTAACGACCAAATGCATCATAAAAGTTCACAGTGTTGCTGCAGATGAAATATAACGTGGATAACATTAAATAAATATTTTTTCATCAGGTCAGACATTGATTATTTATCACTCAAATCCGAGAGTGTGTGTGTGAGAGAGAGAGAGAGAGTGTGTGTGTGTGTGTGTG
Source organism: Ptychobarbus kaznakovi (assembly GCA_027422405.1). Taxonomy (NCBI): domain Eukaryota; kingdom Metazoa; phylum Chordata; class Actinopteri; order Cypriniformes; family Cyprinidae; genus Ptychobarbus; species Ptychobarbus kaznakovi. The sequence goes on along the minus strand of CM049800.1, from coordinate 1,427,112 downwards.
TTGTGTGTGTGTGTGGTGTGTGTGTGTGTGTGTGTGTGTGTGTGTGTGTGTGTGTGTGTGTGTGTGTGTGTGTGTGTGTGGTGTGTGTGTTGTGTGTGTGTGTGTGTGTGTGTGGTGTGTGTGTGTGTGTGAGTGTGTGTGTGTGTGTGTGTGTGTGTGTGTGTGTGTGTGTGGTGTGTGTGTGTGTGTGTGTGTGTGTGTGTGTGTGTGTTGTGTGTGTGTGTGTGTTGTGTGTGTGTGAGGGTGTGTTGTGTGTGTGTGTGTGTGTGATGTGAGAGAGAGTGTGTGTGTGTATGTTTGAGTGTGTGAGAGAGAGTGTGTGTGTGTATGTTTGAGTGTGTGAGAGAGAGTGTGTGTGTGTATGTTGTGAGTGTGTGTGTGTGTGAGAGAGAGAGTGTGTGAGAGAATGTGTTTGTTTGAGTGTGTGTATGTGTGTGTGTGTGTGAGAGAGAGAGAGAGTCTGTGTGTTTGTTTGAGTGTGTGTGCGTGTGTGTTTGTGTGTGTGTATTGGGTGGAGAGAGCGTGACAGACTCGTCTCTCATTGGCTGAGCGTCTCCTCGTCCTCGGTAATCTCCGGTGTGTGTGTGTCGGTGCGCGGATGGAGGCGGCGGTGCTGGAGCGGCGGATGATGGCGGATGCTCGCGCTGAGCTGCAGGTGCAGAGGCTGCAGGAGCTCGTGAGGAGGCTGGAGCGGCAGAACGAGCAGCTGCGGAGCTCCCGCTGCATCCCGCCGGATCCGTTCCCGTGTTTCCAGCCGCATTCCGCCGCCGAGGATGAAGATGAGGACGATGAAGAGGAG
>CM049800.1:1383813-1423813 GCA_027422405.1 Ptychobarbus kaznakovi | reverse complement strand
TTTGTCTAAAAGAGCAGATATTTCATCATTCGCTCCAAACCCAGAACACAAATGTAGTGACCCTGGAGCACAAAACCAGCCATAAGAGTCCGTTTTGATTTATGCATGAATAAATAATCGTTCCATTAATGTATGGTTTGGACAATATTTGGGAATCTGAGGGTGCAAAAAAATCCAAATATTGAGAAAATCATCTTTAAAGTTGTTCTTAGCAATGCATATTACTAATCAATAATTACGTTTATGGTATATACTAAATATCTTCATGTTCTTAATATCCTAATGATTTTTGACATACATGAAAAATTTATAATTTTTGATTGTATGTATTCAGTTTTTTTCCATTTCAATTTTTAATGGACTCCTTTAATGGTTCATTTTAATGTTGTTAATCATAAAGCATGCCTAATTAATTAAAATCACGAATTAAAAATCAATTAATTAAAAGTTCAACAAAAATCAGGAACCCTAGAAATTATTAATTTTTTCTCACGTTCTGTTTTTCTCACCAAATTCTGCTTAAGCATGTCTAATTATTAGAATGCATGAAATACCGTAATTAATTTTTACAAACAATGAACAAACTATTCACTGGTTAACATTAATTTACATTGTCTTATAATTTACAGTAAAAACTTAAAATATTGAAAGACTGTTCAGGGTCAGTTTGTGATGATGAGGTCAGGAGCGGTCAGGGACAGGGTCAGAAGCGGTCAGTGAGGAGGTCAGGAGCGGTCAGTGACGAGGTCAGTGACGGGGTCAGGGGCGGGGTCAGGGGCGGTCAGGGGCGGTGACGGGGTCAGGAGCGGTCAGGGATGGGGTCAGGTGCGGTCAGTGATGAGGTCAGGAGGGGTCAGTGACGGGGTCAGGGGCGGGGTCAGGGACGGGGTCAGAAGCGGGGTCAGTGACGAGGTCAGGAGGGTCAGTGACGGGGTCAGGGGCGGGGTCAGTGCGGTCAGTGACGAGGTGACGAGCGGTCAGGACGGTTCCGAGGGACGGGGTTCAGTGAGGCGTGTCCAGGTCAGGAGGGGAGTGACGGGGTCAGGATGGCGGGGTCAGTGACGGGTCGGGGTCAGGGGCGGGGTCAGTGACGGGTCAGGGCGGGGTCAGGGCGGTGCGGTCAGTGAGGGTCAGGAGCGGTCAGGGATGGGGTCAGGGATGGGGTCAGGTGCGGTCAGTGACGAGGTCAGGAGCGGTCAGGGACGGGGTCAGGAGCGGTCAGTGAGGAGGTCAGGAGCGGGGTCAGAAGCGGTCAGTGTGGAGGTCAGGAGCGGTCAGTGACGAGGTCAGTGACGGGGTCAGGGGCGGGGTCAGGGGCGGTCAGTGACGGGGTCAGGTGCGGTCAGTGACGAGATCAGGAGGGGTCAGTGACGGGGTCAGGGGCGGGGTCAGGGACGGGGTCAGAAGCGGTCAGTGACGAGGTCAGGAGGGATCAGTGACGGGGTCAGGGATGGGGTCAGGTGCGGTCAGTGACGAGGTCAGGAGCGGTCAGGGACGGGTCAGAAGCGGTCAGTGACGAGGTCAGGAGGGGTCAGGGGCGGGGTCAGGAGCGGTCAGTGACGGGGTCAGGAGCGGTCAGGGATGGGGTCAGGAGCGGTCAGGGATGGGTCAGGTGTGCGGTCAGTAGGAGCGGTCAGGGACGCGGTCAGGAGCGGTCAGGAGCGGTCAGTGAGGAGGTCAGGAGCGGGGTCAGGAGCGGTCAGTGAGGATGTCAGGAGCGGTCAGGGACGGGGTCAGGTGCGGTCAGTGAGGATGTCAGGAGCGGTCAGGGACGGGGTCAGGAGCGGTCAGTGACGGGGTCAGTGCGGTCAGTGAAGAGGTCAGGAGCGGTCAGGGATGGGGTCAGGAGCGGTCAGTGAGGAGGTCAGGAGCGGTTAGTGATGAGGTCAGGAGCGGGGTCAGTGACGAGGTCAGGAGCGGTCAGTGAGGAGGTCAGGAGCGGTCAGTGACGAGGTCAGGAGCGGGGTCAGGGACGAGATCAGAAGCGGTAAGTGACGAGGTCAGGAGCGGTCAGGGACGAGGTCAGGAGCGGTCAGTGACGGGTCAGGAGCGGTCAGGGACGAGGTTATGAGGACCGGCCGAATATAAACACAGGAGCTCAGAATAAGCAGCATCATCTTATTAACGCTCCTTCATCTAGTCTAGTGTGTGACTAGTGTTCAATCCACTGGGGGCGGAGCCATCATGAATATATAATGAGACAGCTCTGACTCTGGGACGCTTGTAATGCGTTCAGGATTTAGTCGTAAGCTCGTTACTCGGCTAAATAAACCCTGTGTCACATTCACAAAGACACCCGCGCTAGTCACAGCGTTAACCCCTTACTAACCAGTGCTGATGCTGCTATATTTGGCCTGTTGGAGTGGGTTGGAAGAGCCGTAACCATAGCAACTGTGTTTACATGAAAGGAGCCGGCTGTTAGTGTAGTGTGTGATTACTGGACAGCAGATTCATCACTAGTGTGCATGAACAGATTCAGCTGGAATATTGTGTTTGATGATGGATGGATGAGTGTTTGATTCATGTTCATCAATATGACGACAGACTCAAGGCTCATGTGTATATATATATATATATATATATATATATATATAGTGTGTGTGTGTGTGTGTGTGAGGGAGTGTGAGAGACACACTCATTCTCTCTCTCTCTCTCTCTCTCTCTCTCTCACACACACACACTCTCATCTCTCTCTCTCTCTCACACACACACACACACACACACACACACACACACACACACACACACACACACACACACACACACACACACACACACACACACACACACACACACACACACACACACAGCAGCGGCCGGTGATGTTGTTCATCTCTGTCTCCTTCAGTCAGTAGATGGAGGTCAGGCTTCTCCTCTCCTGTTTTCCCTCGTACTCGTGTTGTTGGAGTTTCTCCTCTCTGCACCTCCTCTCCCTCCTCCAAATCCTGTGCTCCCATTCCCAGCAGCACCTCCTGTGAGAGAGCAGGTAACACACACACACACACAAACAAACACAAACACACACACTTGTATTGGGTTGTTTGTACCCTGCGATTGGGGTGTTTGTACAAAGCGATTGGGTTGTTTTTTACCCGGCGGTTGGGTTGTTTTTTTTTACCCGGCGGTTGGATTGTTTTTTTACCCGGCGGCTGGGTTGTTTTTTACCCGGTTGTTTTTTACCCGGCGGTTGGGTTGTTTTTTACCCGGCGGTTGGGTTGTTTTTACTCTGCGATTGGGTTGTTTTTACCCGGCGGTCGGGTTGTTGTTTTTACCCAGCGATCGGGTTGTTGTTGTTTTTACCCAGCGATCGGGTTGTTGTTGTTTTTTCCCCATTGTTGGTTGTTGTTGTTTTTTTACCCAGCGATCGAGTTGTTGTTGTTTTTACCCAGCGATCGGGTTGTTGTTGTTTTTCCCCAGCGATCGGGTTGTTGTTGTTTTTACCCAGCGATCGGGTTGTTGTTGTTTTTCCCCAGTGTTCGGGTTGTTGTTGTTTTTTCCCAGCGATCGGGTTGTTGTTGTTTTTACCCAGCGATCGGGTTGTTGTTGTTTTTTCCAGCGATCGGGTTGTTGTTGTTTTTTCCCAGCGATCGAGTTGTTGTTGTTTTTACCCAGTGATCGGGTTGTTGTTGTTTTTTCCCAGTGTTGGGGTTGTTGTTGTTTTTTCCCAGCGATCGGGTTGTTGTATTCTTTTTACCCAGTGATCGGGTTGTTGTTGTTTTTCCCCAGCGATCGGTTGTTGTTGTTGTTTTTTTTTCCCAGCGATCGAGTTGTTGTTGTTTTTACCCAGCGATCGGGTTGTTGTTGTTTTTTCCCCAGCGATCGAGTTGTTGTTGTTTTACCCAGCGATCGGGTTGTTGTTGTTTTTCCCCAGCGATCGGTGTTGTTGTTGTTTCCCAGCGATCGGGTTGTTGTTGTTTTTACCCAGCGATCGGGTTGTTGTTTTTCCCAGCGATCGGGTTGTTTTTACCCAGCGATCGGGTTGTTGTTTTTTCCCAGCGATCGGGTTGTTGTTTTTACCCAGCGATCGGGTTGTTGTTGTTTTTACCCAGCGATCGGGTTGTTTTTACCCAGCGATCGGGTTGTTGTTTTTACCCAGCGATCGGTTGTTGTTGTTTTTACCCAGCGATTGTTGTTTTTTACCCAGCGATCGGGTTGTTGTTTTTTACCCAGCGATCGGGTTGTTGTTTTTTACCCAGCGATCGGTTGTTGTTGTTTTTTTCCCAGCGATCGGGTTGTTCTTTTCCCAGCGATCGGGTTGTTGTTTTTCCCAGCGATCGGGTTGTTGTTGTTTTTCCCAGCGATCGGGTTGTTGTTTTTACCCAGATCGATCGGTTGTTGTTTTTTTTTTCCCAGCGCGGTTGTTCTTTCCCAGCGATCGGTTGTTTTTCCAAGTATCGGGTTTTGTTGTTCTTTCCCAGCGATCGGGTTGTTGTTGTTTTTTCCCAGCGATCGGTTGTTGCTTTTACCCAGCGTTTTTACCCTGCGATTGGGTTGTTTTCTACCCAGCGATCGGGTTGTTTTTACCCAGCGATTGGGTTGTTTTTACCTGGCGCTTGTGTTGTTTTTACCCGGCGGTTGGTTTACTGCCCAGAAGTTTGGGTTAAACATTTAACCCAACAGTTGGTTGAAAACAACCCAGCATGCGTTCTGTCCAATATTTACCCAGCACTGGGTTGTATTTAACCCAGCAATTTTTAGAGTGTTGACAAGTAAAATGACTCTTTCTGAAAAAACTATCCAAATTTAGTTTGTTTGTTTGTCTTAAAACAAGCAAAAATATCTGCCAATGGGGTAAGAAATTATTTTGTTTAGCCTTTGAATTAAGATTGTTTTTCTTAACCCAGTGGCAGATATTTTTTATTTTTATTTTTGGTTACACTTTACTTGAAGGGGTGTGCATAAGACTGACATGACACCTTTATAATTACACATACATTACCCATGTCATGAATATGAAGGAGGTTTATGCATGTTTATGACAACTGTCTTTAAGTGTCATTCGCTCAGTTTTGTAATTTTTAATGCAAAGATGACATTGTTTGAGATGTCTTTGTTATGGGGTAGGGTAAGGTCAAAAAATATCATCTTTGCATTAAAAATGACATAACTGAGCGAATTACACTTAAAGACAGTTGTCATAAACATGCATAAACCTCCGTCATATTCATGACATGCGTCATCCACTCCGACCCCTTCAAGTAAAGTGTAACTTTTTTATATTTTTTATTTTAACTAACAAAATTTGGATAATATTGTCAAAAAAACAGACATAATATATTAAGTCATTTTACTTGTTAAGTAAATGCATCCTGATTCAAGAATCTTTAGATATTTATACTAGAAAACAAGACAGAAATACTAAAGAAGAAAAATATTTTTGCAGCGATCTATGGGAGGTAGATCTTTCTCTGTTATGGCTCCTAAACATTGGAACATTGTCCCTGGCTCTTCATACAAATAACCACACCAGTTTAAGTCTAAACTCATATGTTCAACCAATACAACCGGTCATAATATGTGTTTCTGTGTGTGATTGTGCTTATGATTCTGCATTATTAATATGCTATGCAACTGTAATCGCACATTCTGGACTAATGTCTATGTTTGCAATGATTGTTTATTTGCTTTTGTCCTTGAGTTTGGGAAAGGTGCTATATAAATATTGTCACTCGGCCACGTGTGCTGATGATCAGGTCTTGTGTTGCTGTGTTTGTGATGTTGGTCAGGTCGCAGTGTGTTCGCTCAGCCGTCGCTGGACAGTGATGTAAGGCCGGACGATGATGCCGTTTCTCTGGGTTATAAGCTGCAGGACCTCACGGATGTCCAGGTGATGGCCCGACTGCAGGAGGAGAGTGAGTGTGACGATCCAAACCCACATCCCTCACAAAACACTTACAGTATACACAGAAACATAACACCATTAAAGTCATTTTAATAAATGTTATGCATGTAAAACCCCTAGTGACTTTTATTTCATACTAAAGGTCATTGCACACATAGAGTCATAAATGCATGATACGGATGTGAAAACGCAGAAAGTCGAACCTGTTATGATTTTTTTAGTGCAAATGTTATTGACATAACATGAGGTCGTATAAAAAATTTTACGAGTCGAAAAAAAGTTGAGAAAACTCTAAAATCTGCAAAAAAAAAAGTTGAGAAAACTCAAAAATGTCTTAAAAAATAAGTTGAGAAAACTCAAAAATGTCCAAAATCTGCTAAAGCTGGTTGCCTAAAACTTTTTAAGTTTGCTCAACTTTTTTTTTACAGTGACGCAAATATGATTTATTCAGCTTTCAGACGATGTATAAAACTCAATTTGGACAAACTGACCCTTGTGACTGGTTTTGTGGTCATTAATAATAATTCCAGCATGTCTGAATCGAGTGCTCATTCATTCCGTCAGGTTTGCGTCAGGACTTCGCCTCTGTGAACCGCCGTAGCGCCAGCTTCTCCTTCCAGTTCGGTCAGCGTGGAGATTCGCTCCTGGACGAGGACGAGGAGGAGGATGATGAAGACTACGGTCAGTTACCGCCGCCGCAGCCTCGTCTGAGTCGAGCCGGACCGCTGCAGCGCAGTCTGTCGCATTCACACACCTTCAGCAGCATCACGGACTGGACGCAGACGCAGACGCAGACACAGCTCCGGAGCAGCTCAGGTCAGAATCAGAGCATGTGTGATTGGACTGATTTACTGAAGCGTCCCAATTCGCCTACTTATACTATGCCCTAAAAGTATGCACTCTTTTTGAGTATGTAGCAGAATAGTATGCATGCTTTGGGACATAGTACTGTGTCTTTAAGAGACGCTTTGTTGATTAGTTACGCATCCTGTAACGGTTTAAACTGCACTGTCACCGTTAACATCATCCATAATTCGTTTAATTTGATTTCCTACCGTATTAGAGAGAAATATAGAAGCACATCGCGGGTCTTTGATCAGGCCGAGAACTCATGTGTTTGCATAACGATGCATTTCAAAGTTAACGACCAAATGCATCATAAAAGTTCACAGTGTTGCTGCAGATGAAATATAACGTGGATAACTTTAAATAAATATTTTTTCATCAGGTCAGACATTGATTATTTATCACTCAAATCCGAGAGTGTGTGTGTGTGTGTGAGAGAGAGAGAGAGAGAGAGTGTGTGTGTGTGTGTGTGTGTGTGTGTGTGTGTGAGTGTGTGTGTGTGAGAGAGAGAGAGTGTGAGTGTTCGTGTGCGCGTGTGTGCATGTGTGCGTGTGTTGTGTGTGTGTGTGTGTGTGATTCCGTGTGTGCGTGTGTGTGTGCGTGCGTGCGTGCGTATGTGTGTGTGTTATCCTCCGGCATCAACTGTAGAAAGCAGTTGTAAATGAAAGTAAGTTAATCAACTGTAATGTTTTATTAAGGAAGATGTGATAAATTAATGATGGTGTGTGCTGATGTGAAACACTCACTGATGTTCAGAGGTGAATGATTGAGTCTCTAAGCGTCTTTATATAACACTCACACACACACACACACACACACACACACACACACACACTACACTCTCACACACAGCCGTGTCTCAATCCTCTTACAGCACATACGATGTAACCGTCTGTAATCCAAAGATGTTTTATGAATGTGATTATCTGATCTGCAGATAAGCTGAGGAGGAGTATGCCGGACCTGCTGGCGTGTGCGGCTCTGAGTCCAGCGGTGTCCTCGGTGTCGTCCGTGTCCGTGTCCATGAGGAACAGCCAGAGCTTCGACTCGTCCGGTGCTCTGACGCGTCTCCAGAGCTGCAGTACGTCTTGTGTGAGTGAGAGTGTGTGTGTGTGTCTGTGTGATTGTGTGTGAGTGTGTGAGTGAGAGAGTGTGTGAGTGAGAGAGTGTGTGTGTGTGTGTGTGTGTGTGTGTGTGTGTGTGTGTGTCTGTGTGTGTGTGTGTGTGTGATTGTGTGTGAGTGAGAGAGTGCGTGTGTGTCTGTGTGATTGTGTGTGAGTGTGTGAGTGGAGAGTGTGTGTGTGTGTGTGTGTGTGTGTGTGTGTGTGTGTGTGTGTGTGTGTGTGGGACACAAATTTGTATAATGACATGGGTATGACATAGGTATTACAAGGAGAAGGTGATTTATGAGGACATTTTCAGTGTCCCCATAATTTAAAACGCTTATAAATCATACAGAGTGAGTTTTTTTGAGGGAAAGTAGAAATGCACCGTCTCCTGTGAGGGCTAAGTTTAGGTGTAGGGTAGGTGTAGGGCAATAGCACATACAGCTTGTACAGTATAAAAACCATTACGCCTATGGAGAGTCCCCGTAAACCATAAAAACCAACATGTGTATGTGTGTGTGTGTGATTGTGTGAGTGATGTGTGTGTGTGTGTGTGTGTGAGTGTGTGAGTGGTGTGTGTGGGTGCGTGCGTGCGTGCGTGTGAGTGGGTGTGTGTGGGTGTGTGCGTGCGTGCATGCGTGCGTGAGTGCGTGTGTGTGTGTGTGTGTGTGTGTGTGTGTGTGTGTGTATAATCCTCCGGCATCAACTGCAGAAATCAGTTGTAAATGAGAGTAAGCACACACACTATACCCTCAAATAAAGCACTATTCAGGCTTCCATGGGTCACAGAGTTTATACAATATCAGGGGATTTTAAAAGTTTTATACATATTTTTGTCCAAGTCATGGAATATGTTTGATTAAACTGCCCCTATTATGGGTTATGAAGGTTCATATGTTGGTTTCGGAAGTCCCCGACAACAGGTTGACATGCATGAAGATCAAAAAACACTTATGCATTTATTTGTATCTTACTTATTTGAGCATGGTTGATGTATGGTTTGTTATGATTGGACAATATTTGAAAATCTGGAATCTGAGGGTGCAAAAAAATCTAAATATTGAGAAAATCATCTTTAAAGTTGTTCAAGTGAAGTTCTTAGCAATGCATATTAATAATCAGTAATTAAGTTTATGGTAGGAAATGTACTATTTAGTAAATTCTTAATATCCTAATGATTTTTGGCATAAAATTAAAATTGATAATTTTGACCCATACAATGTATTTTTGACTATTTCTACAAATATACCCCAGTCTCCAGGGTCACATATGCTCATCTTGGCGGGGGGGGGGGGTTTATGCTCCATCCCAAAATGTGCATAAAAATATGTGGATGGAGACACAGCTCACTGGTTTTCATTCCCTCGTTCAAGTGAATTGGCCTAATGTAGGGAATAGAAGGCGATGTTGGACACAGCTCTTGTGTTTGTGTGTGTAGTCCCTGCTCCGGCGCCGCTGCAGAACCGGGTCCAGAGCGTAGGGAACTTCTCGTCCCGTCAGCCGCTCAAAGCCACAGCGTACGTCAGTCCCACCATCAAGGGCCCGTCGTCCATCACCTCCTCCGTCAGCTTACAGAGCCTGTCGGTCAGCGGGGTCCCTAAAGCGGCACGCAGCGGTCTGCCTCGGCCCTCGTCCGTCATCGCCAGCGGCTCCGGCCCTCGAGGCAAACTCAGCGCTCCGGTGCGCAGGTAAACGGGTCCTCGATGCTGCTTTCATAACACACACTGTAGCTAACTTCGGTTATCACTTCACCTTTTACTGTACACACACAATTCACTACAATACAGGTAGTGACAACCACAGAAATCCTACGCAGTGTGTACGGAACCGGAAGGACGTATTTGAGCGTGCATCACAAACGAGTCTTCGTCTGCATGTGAGATGAACGTAGCTCCTAAAAATAAGGGTGCTTCAAGCGACATTTAAGGACCATTCAGTCAAAGAACCATCTCTTTATAATCTAAAGAACCCTCTTTTGAAGCTTTTCAGGTGTTAAATGTTCTTTAAGGAACCATTAGGTTAGGGTTAACCTAACACTAACCCTTACCTAACTCCATAAAAAGCCTGAGACGTACATGTGAATATAAGGACAAGAAAGCGCTCTCTCTAGCAGAGCATGAGCAGCGGTAGTTAGGACATAAAGAGTCTTCTTCACTCCTGCGAGGCGGCAACAGTCGGACGGACGGGCGGAGTCAGACGTTGCAATCTTGGTTGGGAGGTGGGTGGAGCTGGTTGCTGAAACCACGCCCACCTAGCACGACAGTGGTGACTGCAGCGGCAATCCACCTGTCACTCAAGTGACCACGCCCTTAATTATGCAGAACTTTAAGGCTTAATATAATTAAATCGGACGAGTAATAAAAAAATGCACCTCCTTACATTTATCATGAAGGGCAAAATTAGCGATATACACCAAAACCACTTTTTGCACCAAGCTGTAAACATACTTTTTTCTGCTGGGCATTTTAACATGGGGCTGACTCCATTTTGCAGCCAGTCATCGAATTACAGTTTTAGTCCCATCCGTGTTGGTTTCACGAGACGTTGCCGCTTGGTTAAAACCTAAACTTAGTGGGTTATGAAGAACTCAGGGTGAGATCCTGAAGAATTTAGATCTGCTGACCTAGAAGCAGCGGATTGAGCGTGTTAAACCCGCATTAATGTGTGCTTTTAGGATGAAGCTCAACAACCGTAAACTGATTACAAGCGTATTACGCTGATGTTCAGAACAGGACGATTTTTAGAGGATTCTTCTGATCGTCAACACACAGAAAAATAAGGTTTAAATTGTACCTTTTTGAGTACAACAGCTTGTCCCCGGAGAAGCACTCTTAAAAGGAGATAGTTGTACCTTTTTTACCCCTAATAGGTACATATTAGTACTTTAGAGTAGCAACACGTACCATTGAGGTACCAATTAGGGGTAACAAATATGCCTTTTAAGGGTGCTTCTCCAGGGACTAGCTGTTATACTCAAAAAGGTACAATTTTAAACCTTATTTTTCTGTGCGAAGGCTGCATATCTTTGATTTAAAAATATAGAAAGACAGAAATATTTTTGCTATTTAAAATAATGTTTTTATATGTTAATATCTGTTCAAATGTAAATTAATCATAATAATATGCTGATTTATTATTAATGTTTGGAACCTGTAATACTTTTTTCAGGATTCTTTGATGAATAACAAGAAAAAAAAAAAATACAGTTTTTATTCAAAATATTATTTTTTTGTAACAATATACAGTACCGGTCAAAAACATGGTGTTGGTAAAAAAAAAAAAATGTAATTACATTTTTTTAAATAAATTAGTACTTTTATTCAGCAAGGATGTGTTGAATTGATACAAAGACTTATATTGTTAGAAAATATTTCTATTTTGTATAAATTATGTTTTTTTAAATCAATAAATCAGAGTTTTTGCTGCTTAATTATCTGAATAGAAGATTAAAACGCTCACTGATGCTCCAGAAGGAGAAATATGCATGAAAACGTTTGAATATTTGAAGGTCAGGGTAAATTTAACTTAATTTGTCTTCTGGAAAACATGTAACTATCTTTTCTAGCTTCTGAAGGGCAGTGCTAAATGAAAAAAAAAAGATATTTAAGCAAAACAAGAAAAATATACACATCTTCATTCTGTTCAAAAGTTTTCACGCCCCGGCTCTTAATGCTTGTTTCTCCTTCTGGAGCATCAGTGAGTGTTTTAATCTTCTGTAATAGTTGTGTATGAGTCTCTCAGCTGTCCTCGGTGTGAAAATATGGATCTTAAATCATACAGTCATAGTTGGAAGGGTTCAAAAATGCTGTAAAACCACAGAATTAGTGAGAGCTGAAGGATTGACAGCAGACAGTTTAACTGTTCAGAGACTCATGAACAACTATCACTAAACTAATAAACACAAATCTGTGGATCATTCAGACAACAACACAGTGTTAAGAACACAAGGGGGTGAAAACTTTTGAACTTTTAGATTTGTATAAATTCAACTATTTTCTCTTATGGACTACATGTTAATATCTTATCCAGATCAGTACTTAATAAACAATAGCATGCATTTTGTATGATCCCTCTTAAATAATCAATATTTTGCAGATTCTGTAAACTTTTGACTTCAACTGTATATAAATAGAGCTGTCTTGATTATATTTGTTACTGTATCATGCTTTATTCTGGTTGTTGTCTTTGCTGTATCTCTGTGTCTGTCCGTGTTTCTTTCTAGAGCTGATTGATCATTGGCTTCATTAATCTAAGTGTACACCTTGAGCGAAATTTGTCTAAATTTACCACAAATAGTGCTGTTTATATTCAGAAACTGAGCAGATCGTTGAGGCCTACGATCAGCCGGCTCCAGAAAGAAACACAAAAGCTGTGCTGATTAAGAGAAAGCACACTGGTAATGCTTTATTGTGTTGATTGTTGTGTTTGCTGTAGTTTGCTGCCGCCGCCGAAGAGCCTGGCGACGCTGAGCGCGCTGAGGGACCGGAGCTGGCGTGACGGATGTTACTGACGGTTAGGGACGGGTCCGGATCGGTCCCGCTGGCCGGGGCCACTCGCTTTCTCACCAAGTGCTCTTGAGGAGACTTCCAGAGCAAACGCAGCTCTGTATGCAAACACACGGAGGATCTGAGAGATCACACATGCTGCTAAATCAGGGGCCGCTCGTCCCTGCGCTGAAGCAATCGGGCTGAAATAAACTCTCTTAAAGGGGTCATCGGATGCACATTTTACACAAGATTCTTTAGGGTCTTAAGTAAAGTCTATAACATACTATTTCTCAATTGTAGTGTAAAAAAACACCTTCTTTACCAGCTCCGCTGTTCTAGTACATGTTGCTTTAAATGCTAATGAGCTCTGCTGACTCCGCCCCCCTCTCGTCCATGCAGTGATGAGTAGATCATAGATAAGTGTAGATGCCTCCACATCTCACATTCACTATGATAACAACTGAATATTCAAGTGTATAACTTGCTGTTGTAGACGCACACAGTCAATGCGCTCAAAGATTCGCAGACCATTCCAGACGTGGCGGATGGCTTGCGTATCATGGAACATAGAAAGAGTCGATTATGAGGCATCTAGGTATATACATCTATGAAGCATACTAAACTTCAGCCGATTAACTGGCGTATAACTAGCATATTATTATGAAAGGTTTGCAAAGATTCATAAAAACACATACTCACTTCTTCTGTAGATTAAGCTGGATCACGAATGATTCGGGTGAACATAGATGCATTTATGTAGATCGGGCATCAGCGCATTCACTTAATTAACGTAAATCCTCTGCGTCTTCAGCGGCTCAGATGACGGGAGAAAATAACGACTGCTATATTCATTATTATTACATCCAGCAACTAAAGACTTGAATCACTTAATCAGAGACATCTTGTCTTCCCTGCACAGCTCTCAGCTCACTCAGGGGGCGGGGCTAAGGTAAGACGGACCTGTCAATCAACTATAGTGGGCGGGGCCTGTACTGAACTACATCATTCTGACAGGAATCTCAGAACAGCCTGATTTGAGGAAAAAACACTGGATTTGTATCTTTATAGGATGGATGTGTACACACGTTTATATTCAAACAACTTGAAGAGTGTATTTAGCATCCGAAGACTTCTTTAATAATAACGGTGCTTAAAAGGTTTTTCCTAGCGACAAAAGAACCATTTTTGGCTCCACAAAGAACCATGTTTTATAACCAAAAGAAGCTTTTGTGAAACAGAAAGGTTCTTCTATGGCATCGTGAAGCACCACCTTTATTTTTAAATGTGTATGATTCAATTTTTATGATTTAAAAAGTTTTAACCAAAATTCTGCGTGTTTTTAACTATTTACAGGTACATGTGAATATGATTAATAGTGCTTTTTAACTTTTCATACACTCTGTGCGGACCAATTTTTGCACCATTTGAAAACATATTTGACTTAAATGAATGTTTTGATTATAATTAATTTGATGTTGCACTTTCCCTATTAATGTTTATTTTATCGTTGATGCACTGTAGATGTAGTACTGTATTGATTTAGCTCTTTAAAAGTTATCTCCTCGCATATTTAATATGTAAAATATATTTAAAAGAGCGTTCTTCATCGTTGCACATTGTTTCTGTAAATGCACATTTACAGTTTTCTTCTTCAATATTTCCATATGACTGATATTTTAATGGGTGTGTCTGTATTTAAAGTCCAAATAAAGTTTTGTTTGTTTTTTTATGATCGTGCGCTGCTGATATTTTTATGTCTGTTCTGGGAATCCAAACATTAGACTCTGCTTTAGTCATATTCATAATTCAGTTAATAAGCAGAAATGACTTGAGTGTTGAACTGAAAGCTGAAAGGTTCGTTTAAAATGCTCTCTACTGTACAGACCCGAATTCATATTTACATTTCCTCATTCATTCCACATATTAATATGCCAAAAATATAATTATTTATATTAAAAACAAAGCCCAGCCCATCTAATATTTAGATTTTTTTGGCACCCTCAGATTCCAGATTTTCATAACAAACCATACATCAATGGAAACATTATTTATTAATATTTCAGATGATGCATACATCTCAATTTCAAAAAATTGACCCTTATGACTGGTTTTGTGCTCCAGGGTCACATATAGTGAGCAACCTTATAATTTAGAAATATTATGTCGAATGGTTTTCTGGCTTTCATCATAACGCAGAGCTCTTTTGAGGTGTGGCCACACCTAACAGTGTCATATTGCATCAACCAAAACTATTTTAATATTTACAGTAATACTGTCCCTTTAATCAAGAACCATTGTTATGCTCTAACAGTGCAAACCCATTGAGCACAGTACAATCAAACTTAAATGGCCCACCTGAATTCACCCTAACATGATTAGCCATGAACATTAATAACTTTAAATCTGAGTTATCTTGATTAATTTGCAAAAACATATCTTCCCATACCGGGAGTCGAACCCGGGCCGCCTGGGTGAAAACCAGGAATCCTAACCGCTAGACCATATGGGAGACCTACCGTACTAACAGCTTGAGAGCCTCTTATAGTTACAAGATAATTATAGTTCAGAAAATGTGATTGCGATACCGTATTAGTTTTAACGTTGTTTATTTTTACCGAGCAATCTTTTACCGTCGTATTTTTCAGTCTTGTTTTAGTAGAATTTCCCGGTCCTGCTTCAAGCTTTGTCGCGCCATAAGTGACGTCATTTTGAAGCGCCAGGAGGCAGTGTATTTTTTTTTTTTTTTTTTTTGAGAAGCAAAAGTACTGATTTTAATGGTCCAATAAATAGTTCCACCGGAGGCAGTGTAGCATATGTATATTTCCGTAAAACATTTACGCACGTTTATTGGGATTTGAAGTTTTCATCCTTCAAAATGTGAGTAACGTTAATCACGAGCATTTAAATCAGACGTGTAAATAACTCGCGCGGCTGTGACGTCACGTTGATCCACACGCGATCGCTGTGTAACTATAATAAATAATATGTTGTTTGTTTGTAATCAAGGACTGAATTCTGGAAATCACAGCCGAGGAAGTTCTGTCAGTACTGCAAATGCTGGATCGCGGATAATAAACCGGTGAGTGAATCCAGTCACGTTACAGAGCTATACATACATCTATATTACAGAGACCCAGATATTTCATAAATGTATATAGAATGTGTTTTCTCGTGTTTTTCTCGCAGTGTGTGGAGTTCCACGAGAGAGGAAAGAATCACAAAGAAAATGTTGCGGCCAAAATCGCAGATGTAAGTAAAAGACGAACTGCTGTGCTCAGAATACAACACTAGTGTAGTGCACACTACATTCTACACAGTGCATACTACACAGTGCATACTGCACACTACATTCTACACAGTGCATACTACACAGTGCATACTGCACACTACATTCTACACAGTGTACACTACACAGTGCTCACTACACAGTGCACACTACAGTCTTTAAACAACAAAGTTTGTGTCTCTCTAGTTCTGTTGTATATTACTGAACTCGGTGACACGCGGAGTACCTCAAGGCTCTATTCTTGCACTGCTCTTGTTTCGCCTGTATATGCTCCACTAAGTCAAATAATGAGAACACAGCTATGCTGATGATACCCAGATCTACCTAGCCTTATCTCCAAATGACTACAGCCCCATTGACCTCCTCTGCCAATGCATTCATGTAATTAACAGTTGGATGCGCCAGAACTTTCTTCAGTTAAACAAGGAGAAAACTGAAGGATTGCATTTGGAAACAAAGATGAAGTTTTTAAGGCGAATGCATATCTTGACTCTAGGGGTCAAATAACAATAAATCAAGGGTGGGGTGATTCTGGAGACAGACCTTAGTTTTAGTAGTCATGTAACTAAATCAGCATACTATCATCTCAAAAACATTGCAAGAATTAAATGTTTTGTTTCCAGTCAAGATTTGGAGAAACGTGTTCATGCCTTTATCACCAGCAGGGTGGATTATTGTAATAGTCTTTACAATCATCTTTTTTAACATTTGTTTAAAGTCACCATGATATCAGAATAGACTATTCTTATTTTTTATGCAATACTGCTTAAAAAAAATATATCTTTATTGCCCAAAAATGAAACCTAATAAGAGAATCTGTGAATAGTATAAATTATTTGTCTGTGCACATCTGCTCTCGTTATGAATAAAGAAGCCGTTTAGCTCGGATCGACGCCATAATTGGAAAAGTACGAAAATAAAAATTGAAAGCCTCTTTAATCAGCCTTTGTTTTTCAATTTAACAGGGAAAAAATAACTTTTTATGTATGATAATAGCTGGATTGCACTCACACACACAATATGATGAGTATAAATCACAATAAAGCAGCAAAATGTATTTCATGTTTTTAAGTGTGTACTGCACCGTATCCAAACAGTGAACCGAGCCATGATCTCGTTATGTGTCATTCTCAGAAATATAATTATTTAGCATTTTTATGCACAAAACTTTTCTTGCCATTTCAAGGAGATGTTCTTCAAACTGACTGATTTGAGCTCCTGCTCATTCACTCACTGCAGATGGAAGCTCCAGTGCTTTGCATTATGGGATACGGTGTGTGTGTTGTTGTTGGATGCAGTGGGTGTGATCTGTAGTAAACAGCATGTTGGCCGCTGCTGCTGTCCGAGCTGCGTGTGTGAAGATAAGAGGGTGTGTGTGTGTGAGAGAGTGTGTGTGTGTGTGTGTGAGAGAGATGCTCTCTGATTGGCCGGCACTCATGTGACCTCGTCAATGTTCATGATAGATTAGGAAGAAAAGCGTGGCGAAGGCCAAGCAGGAGCAGAAGACGTCGAAGCAGTTGTAGCAGTGTGTGCTCTAAACAGAAGCTCGTGAGAGATGCTCTCTGATTGATGTGAGATCATGATAGAAGAGGCTGGCGGGTCAGTCGTCAGGTGTGTGTGTGTGAGTGTGTGTGTGTGTGTGTGTGTGTGTGTGTGTGAGAGATAACGCTGCTCCTCACGGTTCTTCTGTCTCTTCAGGTGAGAGTGTGGCTCCGTCTGAAGCTCCTGCTAAAATGCAGAAAAAACCCAAGAAACTCAAAGCGAGCGTCCCGTCACAGAGCAGCAGCGGCAAGCGGACAGACGTCTGGGTGAGAGGAACCGCAAACGACGGCTTGGAGTATTTCTACAACGCCAACACTGGTGGTGAGCTGATGATTGAGACGCACACGCGTGTCTGTACGTGTTCTTCATCACTCACTGTGTGTTTTATCTCAGAGTCTCGGTGGGAGAAACCGGACGGGTTTGTGGATGAGAGCTCGTCATCGGCCGCGGGACAAATACAGGTAAAACCGCCTGTCTGTGACTCTGTGAGTCTGTGAGTCTGTCTGTGACTGTCTGTCTGAGTCTCTGAGTCTGTCTGTGAGTCTGTCTGTGAGTCTGTCTGCGAGTCTGAGTCTGTCTGCGAGTCTTTCTGCGAGTCTGAGTCTGTCTGTGAGTCTGTCTGCGAGTCTGAGTCTGTCTGTGAGTCTGTGAGTCTGTCTGCGAGTCTGAGTCTGCGAGTCTGAGTCTGTCTGTCTGAGTCTGTGAGTCTGTCTGCGAGTCTGAGTCTGTCTGAGTCTGTCTGTCGAGTCTGTCTGTGAGTCTGTGTCTGCGAGTCTGAGTCTGATGCGAGTCTGTCTGCGAGTCTGAGTCTGTCTGTGAGTCTGTCTGCGAGTCTGAGTCTGTCTGTGAGTCCGTCTGCGAGTCTGTCTGCGAGTCTGAGTCTGTCTGTGAGTCTGTCTGCGAGTCTGAGTCTGTGAGTCTGAGTCTGTGAGTCTGAGTCTCCTTTCTGCGAGTCCCATCTGCGAGTCTGAGTCTGTCTGTGAGTCTGTCTGCGAGTCTGTCTGCGAGTCTGAGTCTCCGTCTGGTCTCGAGTCTGAGTCCTGTCTGCGAGCTGGGAGTCTGAGTCTGTCTGTGAGTCTGTCTGCGAGTCTGAGTCTGTCTGCGAGTCTGTCTGCGAGTCTGAGTCCGTCTGCGAGTCTGAGTCTGTCTGCGAGTCTGAGTCTGTGCGAGTCTGTCTGCGAGTCTGAGTCTGTCTGCGAGTCTGTCTGCGAATCTGAGTCTGTCTGCGAGTCTGTCTGCGTCTGTCTGAGTCTGTCTGCGAGTCTGAGTCCGTCTGCAAGTCTGTCTGTGAGTCTGCGAGTCTCAGGTTCACGTCTTCAGATCTGACGTCATGTTTGCGTGCTGCAGGATCTGTCAGGCGGTGCTTGGATAGAGGCTGTGAGTCCTGATGGGTACATGTACTACTACAACACTGAGACGAGCGGTGAGAAAACACACAAACATCTGAACACATTCCGCTTCACATCATCATAGTACTGTATCAGACTATATGGATCAAGTATGATGATACAAAACATAAACATGAGATTTTCCAGTGTCAGGCGTTTCTTTCTAAACCCGTTCGTCTCATCCCGAGCAGAATCCAGTTGGGAGAAACCGTATAATTTCAGTTCAGAAGAACTTGCTCCTCCCGGTGTTGATTCTCCTCGTGAGGAGACGCGAGCATCAGAAGATCCGTCTCCGTCTGTGTCTGGAGCTGAACCCACGCCCGAACCTCCTAAAGCCACACCAGAACCAGACCAAACCAGCGCCCCGAAGATCAGTTTCAGGGTGAGACATTCACACTCGCCGTACGACATAAACACACGCTGTACAACTTCATAAACACACACAGAACAACACGTGGTCCGTGTGTTTGATCTCCACACAGAAGAGAAAAGAAGAGCCGCTCCAAACGTCAGCGGACGACGGAGGAGAGAGGAGCTCAGACGCTGAGGAGAAACGGGAAGATTCGGCCGTGACTGATGCAGTGAAGACGGTCCAGACGTTTGTGAAGAGACCCAGAAAGACCAATCCATACGGAGTCTGGGAAAAAATCCAGCCACCGAAGGATCCATAGTAAGACACGTGTGATCTTTATGTGTGAACTCATCTGACGCTGCTCGGTTATAATTGATAATATCCTAGAATATTTTCCATTTTTCTTACAGTGTATTACTTTTTTTTACTTTTTAGTCATTTAGCCGACGCTTTTATCCAAAGCGACTTATTAACTGATCAGCAATCACAAGGTAGCTGCTAATGCTGGGTACACACTAAAATCTTTTTAAAATCTTATAAGATCTTCAAAATGTGAGAGACCACAAACACGAGGACAAAAAATCCTAGATTTACTAGACTCGTGGATCTACATTTACTACATTTAACAACAAAGTTGCAACATTTCTCAACAAAGTTGCTACATTTATAACAACAAAGTTGCAACATTTATCAACAAAGTTGCTACATTTATCAACATTTATCAACAAAGTTGCTACATTTATCAACAAAGTTGCTACATTTATCAACAAAGCTACATTTATCAACAAAGTTGCTACATTTATAAACATTTATCAACAAAGTTGCTACATTTATAAACATTTATCAACAAAGTTGCAACATTTATAAACATTTATCAACAAAGTTGCAACATTTATAAACATTTATCAACAAATTTGCAACATTTATAAACATTTATCAACGAAGTTGAACACTGTGTGTTCTGCTCCGCAGCGAGAAGCTGGATCTGCAGCTGCCGCGGATGAAAAGCGCCGCTCAGACTCCCGCCGACGTCCCTCCGGAGCCCAGACCCAGTTTCAAGGAGCGCACCATCACGTCCCTGGGGCCCGAGAGCGCCGGAGCCACCTTCAAGAAGAGAACGACCGAGAACAGCAAATCCAGGAGCCTGCGGCAGAGAGAAACCGACGAGTAAAGCTTCTCCGCGAGTCTTCAGAACTTAGTATTTACCGTCTTCGTGAATATTTCCATGCACTAGTTTTGTTTCCAGAGGTGTGTTGTCATGAAGGATTAAATCCTTTCTATCTTACAGATGAATTTGGACTTTCATTGCTCACATTAAAACCGTTTCTACAGTAAAACTGCATCCGTTTCTTCACTGTAATTCAGGTTATGAGCCTCATATCACCATGATTCAGACCGGATGATGATGCTGCGTGTCTTTAATGTTTCTGTGAGCGTCTGATAGGCTCGATGCCCGGATGATAGTCGCTCTCCACACCCACATCAACCGTCCACAGAATGCCTGTCACAGCAGATTTCATCATCATCACACAACTACTATATGTATAGCTGACATATAAGCAGCACAGCTATATTTGTAGCAATAACCAACAATACATTGTATGGCTCAAAATTATACATTTTTCTTATATGCCAAAAATCATTAGAATATTAAAATCATGTTCCATGAAGATATTTTGTACATTTCAAACCATAAACTTAATTATTGATTTGTAATATGCATTGCATTTGAACAACTTTAAAGATGATTTTCTCAATATTTAGATTTTTTTGAATCCCTCAGATTCCCAAACATTGTCCAAACCATACATCAATGTATTAATCTTTCGGATGATGCATGAATCTCAAATTTCGAAAAATTGGCTCTTATGACTGGTTTCGTGCTCCAGGGTCACGTATGTATTTCCTAAGCAAGTGTTTAATAATTAAATAAATAAACAGTGAGGTTAGTGCGCGGTTCCGAGTGTGTACTACACATGCAGTGTGAGCGAGGCGCCTCTGCCGGCAGCACGCGGAACTGCAACCCCTCCGCTTTACCCAGAATGCACCGCTCGCTCTAAGCACAACACATCGCCATTTCCCGCGAACGAGCGCTTCTCCGCGGTGCAACTGGGTCATAAGAGAGACGGGAAAACTCTCCGGTCAGAACCCGTGGATCCGCCCGCCGCCATCGCGTCGACCGAGAGCCAATGATCGTGTTCGGTTCGGCCGCTCGGATGAAGTATTGGAGCGCGGGCCCAGGCTGAGGCGACACCGATCACTAGCGAAGACACAGAACCGACACCCACCGGGAACCCTCCCGACGAGACCTGCTCTGGATAGACGAGAGAAAATAAACCAAGGTAGGGTGCTAGGTTGTTGCTATTATATATGATACAATTATATGAATATAAATATATACATGTAACTATTTTCAAAACAAACTGTGTGTGTGTGTTTATAAACAAAAACTTTATGTTGGATGTTATTAATCGTTTGGCAAACTCTAGTGTGGTATTCTCTGAATCAGGATGAAAAGAGTCCAGAAGGGCGGTGATGATGCCGGGCCGGGCCCCGGGGCCTCTGAGCTCTGCAAGCGGCTCCGGTGGGTCGACTCTGAGGACGAGGAGGTGGACTGGACTCTGCTGCCCGAGGAGATCCTGCTGCACATCTTCCGGTACCTGCCTCTGCTGGACCGGGCCTTCGCCTCGCAGGTGTGCCACGGCTGGAACCGGGCCTTCCACACGCCTGAGCTCTGGAGGTGCTTCGAGTTCGAGCTCAATCAGTCCGCCAGCTCTTACCTGAAGACCACACACCCCGACCTCATCAAGCAGATCATCCAGCGCCACTCCAACCACCTGCAGTACGTCAGCTTCAAGGTGAGACCACCACACAGCTCTGTCCCTGCGGCTCGATCCGGAGGACGTGTGTTCTTGACGTGTGTGTGTGTGTGTGTGTGTTGTGTGTGTGTGTGTGTTCTTGACGTGTGTGTGTGTGTGTGTGCACGTGTGTGTGTGTTCAGGTGGACAGCAGCACTGAATCTGCAGAAGCGGCATGTGATATTCTCTCTCAGCTGGTCAACTGTTCTCTGAAGACGCTCGGGCTGATCTCCACCGCACGACCCTCCTTCATGGAGCTGCCCAAAGTACGTGTCACACAGACACACACAGACAGACAGATCACACACACACACACACACACACACACACACACACACACACACACACACACACACAGACACACACACACACAGCACACACACTTCACTCTCTCTCACTCACACAACACCACACACACACACACACACATCTACACACACTTTCTCCACTCTTGTCTCACACACACACACACACACACACACACACACACACACACACTCTCTCTCAGGTCTAGAATAGGCTGTTGTTTTGTCTCTCAGTCTCACTTCATCTCGGCGCTGACGGTGGTGTTCGTGAACTCCAAGTCTCTGTCGTCCCTGAAGATCGACGACACGCCGGTGGACGACCCGTCGCTCAAAGTGCTGGTGGCTAATAACAGCGACACGCTGAAGCTGCTGAAGATGAGCAGCTGCCCGCACGTGTCTCCTGCAGGTCCGAGAACACAAACATCACGTTCATGCTTCACACTGAATGAAGTACGCTTGAAAAGTAACGCTGCTGTGTTTGTGCCGCAGGTATCCTGTGCGTGGCGGATCAGTGTCACGGTCTGCGCGAGCTAGCGCTCAACTACCACCTGCTGAGCGACGATCTGCTGCTCAAGGTTTCTTTATTTGTCACATGATAAATTATACGGGTATAATCAAAAGTGAAATGTAGGATAGCTAGCGCTATCGTCCGAGTGCCACGTTCACCTGGAGCACCTGCGCATCGACGTGGTGAGCGAGAACCCGGGCCAGCAGTTCCACTCCATCAAGAAGAGCAGCTGGGACGCCATGGTGCGCCACTCGCCCAAGTTCAACCTGGTCATGTACTTCTTCCTGTACGAGAACGAGTTCGGGCCCTTCTTCCTCGACGAGGTCCCCGTCACACACCTGTACTTCGGCCGCTCCGTCAGTAAGGAGGTGCTGGGCCGCGTGGGGCTGACCTGCCCTCGTCTGGTGGAGCTGGTGGTGTGCGCTAACGGCCTGAGACCCCTGGACGAGGAGCTGATCCGCATCGCGGAGCGCTGTAGGCAGCTGTCGGCCATCGGCCTGGGCGAGTGCGAGGTGTCCTGCAGCGCCTTCGTGGAGTTCGTCAAGATGTGCGGCGGCCGGCTCACGCAGCTGTCCATCATGGAGGAGGTGCTGGTGCCCGACAGCAAGTACGAGCCGGACGACATCCACTGGGAGGTGTCCAAACACCTGGGCCGCGTCTGGTTCCCCGACATGATGCCCACCTGGTAGAATCACACTTTGGGTTTTACTACATCCGGAATCAGAAGCATTGAAGCGTTTACAGACTCTCTAGTCGCCGAGACGGTCAAAAAGATTAGTATTCTCACCATCTATATGGTTTTAAAGAGACAGTACACCCAAAGCTGAACACCCTGATCATTTACTCATCCTCAAGTAGGTCCAAACCTGTATGAAGGAGTTTGTTCTGAACACAACAAAAGAATATCTTCCTTTGTGTTCAAAACAAACACATTCATACAGGTTTGGACCTACTTCTGAGTAAATGATCAGTTTTATTTTTGGGTGTACTGTCTCTTTAAGTCTCCTGCTGGAGTGTGTCGGTGGGAAATATCGGTGTAATTGTAATAATCAGTGAGATGTGATCATCATCAGTCTGTCTGGAGTGACAGAACAAACTGAGACGTGCGTGTGCGTGCGTGCGTGCGTGTGTGTGTGTGTGTGTGTGTGTGTGTTCACTCTCAGCAGCTCGTGTCGGGTCGATCGGCGTCCGATCTGGATCTCAAGCACTTTTACTAAATGAGGTTTCAGCTCGAGGCGAATCGGATCATGTTATACGTGCTCTTGTTGTTTATTCCAGATGATGAAGTGAATGCTGCTGGATTCAGAAGCGCTCGGGACTCATAACTAGAGCTAAATATGACCCTGCAGCACAAACACAGTCATAAGCAGCACAGGTATATCTGTAGAAACAGCCAACAATACATTGTATGAGTCTTGCTTTTACGCCAAAAATCATTAGATATTAAAATCATGTTCCATGAACATATTTCCTACCATTAACTTAATTATTAATTAGTAATATGCATTGCTAAGAATTTAATTTAAACAACTTTAAAGATTATTTTTTTCAATATTTAGATGTTTTCACACCCTCAGATTCCAGATTTTCAAATATTGTCCAAACCATACATCAATGGAAATATTATTTTTATTCAGATTAGCATAATCTCTTTCATAAAAAGATGACTGGTTTTGTGCACTATTTAGCTCAAAAATATAATATTTATAGTAGGATATCAGAATTATTATAATAATCTAATTGTTATATTATTATAAGTCCTTTCACATAACTCATCAAAAATGACACGAGTAGATATTATAGAGATCACTAAATTACAACGATTGCTTGATTATGAACGCTTGTGGAAGCTCGTTATAAGCGGTCGTCTGATATTGGGTTTTTTAACCGGAGAGCAGGGTGTCCGATATATATAATATCATATTTCTTTAAGAAGGGAATGCTTCTATATCAAAAATATTCAAATATATTGTGTTAACATTTTATACTTAAAAATGCGTTACATTCATCTCGATAGTCGTTCAGAATCAGTATTATATTTCCTCGCATAATCTAGTGTATTCCCAGTTAGCGTATTATTATGGGCTGCTAGAACATTTTCAGTGCTCGAACTTAGACGGTCATGGATAAATGTGATTATTCCCGACACGGACGTCAGAGTCTCTTGAATAGGAGTGGGCTAGCCTGGACGCTCCTCGTATGATTGGACGTCTGTATCAAGAGATTTTGACTTAAGATACGCGACTATTAACGTAAAGCGGCTGTAGTTCTATCAATCATTAATATCATTTATAATGTTAGTTTTAATATCATGCTGTTACTCGGAAATTAGATCAAAAAATGCTCCTGACACGAGCAAGTGTGATCGTTGTGTTCGAACAATCCGCGTTGATTGCGTTTTAATTGATGACTATGATTCAATCACAAACTTCGCTTAATTTACTAAAATGCATATTAAATTATTTTAACATATTTCTATATTGAATTTGTATTTAACATTATCTCATAAAGCTCAATTATAAATATGTCTTAATTAATAAATTACTTGATGCAGCTTCTGTGCAGATGATTGTTTAGTATTTCATGGTCAATAGCCAGTCATTCATTCACTTAATTAATATTCAGAGATATTGTTTTTTACACTGGTACCTATTTATTAAATTTGATTAATGTTGAATTGAATTATAAATTAGTTGGTATAGTTGAGCATTTTTATGGTATCGTGAAACCCTATTATACACCAGGTGGCCGTTTATAATTCCACATTTCCTAAAACCGATATATATTTTTTTAGATTGTTTGTTTGATTCATCATTCATTCATTCATTCATTCATTCATACATATAGGCTAGCGTATGAAAAATAGTTGGTACGACAGATCAGGCATTTTCTTGAAGTAGCAGAATTAAGATAAATAAACGGACAATTTTTATAATTAGGCCGAAAATAGTCTTTGAAAGACATCAGCGCACTGATATATATAAATAATTCTATTTATTCAAATTAATATTTAAGACGTTTGAAAATAAATAGTGCTGTCAGATGATTAATCGCATTCAAAATAAAAGCCTTCTTTACATAATATGTATGTATGTGATGTGTATTTGTATTATGTATATGTATATATATATATATAAATACACACACACACAGCTTTTATTTTGAAAATATTTTCATTCATATAATTTCTTTCTATACTATATTTAGTATATAAACATAATATATTTTTCTGTGCAAGTGTGTATATACACAGAAAATTGTACTTTATCGACCGATATCTGAGAAATGTCAAATATTGGCGATATATCGGTTAACCGCTACTCGTTACCAACACAAATGCCTAATTAAAAGCAAGCGTTTTTAGGATAAATAACCAAATATTGCACGATTATGCTTAATATAATGAACAGAAGCAGATATTGTGGTCATGATTAGACGTGATTTATCGTGCGGGCCTGTTTCTGATTTAAATTATCGTCATATTTGATAATGAAGACGCTCGTTTCGTTAAAGCTTGATCAGTCCAGAAAGAATCTCCAGATTTCTGCCTGATGATTATGATGATGAATATGATGATTATGATGCTGTCAGCTCTTGTTTTATGGTTTAAAAATCGTTTTGTACCGCGTGTTTTTGTGCGTACAGTATTGACCCGATTATAAGACGACCCCCATTTTTCTAGATGCACCTTTTGGAAGAAGGCTTTTTGAAAAAAACTATTGAAACATTTTTTTGGTCAACAGATCTGAATTATATAATAATTAGTCTATCCATCTCATAGTAGCCTCGCAACATGTTATTAACAGTAGAAATATTACTGTATTCTTCAAATCTGGGTTTTAAATCACTTACAGAGGAAGTTGTTCCCATCGGCTAACATGACAATCACGACTTAAGCTTTTCTAGTTCTTTTGTTTCCACTCGTGAACATTACGACACACTTACAGTACATTATGTATTTCATGCCACGCGTATTTGGTGCCACCTATTGTCGTGGGTGTATTATTGACATGTCAAAGTCTAGACCCCGAATATAAAGGCATTAGTATACTTCTGTTTTTACGCGTATGTTAGTGTATGCACACACTCGTAATACGCGCAGCCTTGCAAAGTATACTTCATTTGACTCGTATGTTCGACGCTTGCGCTTTGCGCCAAATTGCAATACCTCTCCTGGCCTCGCGGGGGGGGGGGCGTAGGGGGCGGTTATGAAGAGTACAGCGTGACGAAGGACACGGGAAAAACACTCATAGAAGCACCGCGGAAAGACTAGCCATGACCAAGTATTGCGTACGCTAGCGTTCGGGAAGCCGGACAGCGTCTAAGATTATTCCGGAGGTGTGTGAAGACGTGTGTTTCTTCAGCTACCTTGTGAATCGATCCCCCCCCCCGGCAGCGTTTCCACCTTGTGGATAAACTAATTACTGCAGGACAGTTTAATGCACATGTGTGACCTGCGCGTACAGTACGCGCGTACTATTCTGATGATGAGATTTGCGTCACGCGCTCTGAACGCTGTCCCTCGCGTACGCGCACAAAGTGAAGCATACTTTGGCTTTAAGACGACCGCATTTGTTCAGAGCATTTCCAAGAATAAACATCGTGTTATATTCGGGTCAATACGGTAATTAGTGTGATCTGTTTTTGATCATCCTGAAGTCCGTCGTCGTCCTCATCGCTGGCGTTTCAGACGTGATTCGTGTGTTTGTGTCACACAGACGAGATAGATGCTCATATCAACGCTTCTGTCCGTTATCAAGCACTAGATCACAGACATGGATTCCCTGCACTTTATATAGAAATGTATTTGAGATTATCGGTTGTGCCGATGTTTCTCCTGATGATTGATTTTATGATATTATCTTCATTGCAGTAAATGAATAGTGATATAAGCTGGCCATGTTGTTCTTTCAGGCGTATTGATGTATTTGACCACATAGAATTGTATCCATAATGACAAAAAACAACGTGTGAAAATGTTTTGTTGTTGTTTTTGGAATAAACTTTAGAATTGCTTCAGTTTTTGTGTGTTTTGTATTTGACTATCATTATATCACCTGCTGCTTGTAAAAATGAATTTGTCTTTTTTATTCTTCCTGCTGAATGATGATGCGTTTCCTGAACATATCGGCCAGACACACTTATCGGTGCCGATATTTGGACATTTCCAGTTATCGGCTGATATATCGGTCAATCACTGCTCATTACCAATGCAAACGCCTGTCCTTAAATTCAATCTCAGCAAACATTGAATATTTAACGGTCATATTTGGTTTAAAACAGTTGCAAACATCCTCAAAAGTCAACGGACAAAACCCATTAGACCGAACAATTGTATTACAAATAAAAATGTGGTCGTATTGACAAAGTCTGGTCAAATAAATAAATTCATGCACAGTTAAAAAAGAAGAGTTTAATGATAAACACGATTCAGTAGTCAGCTCTGATTGGTTGTATAGGAACGTGAGATGTTTGCTGATTACGGGCAAACGAGATTCGTTCATTATCTTCAGATTATTTGGGCTGATTGATGAAAGACAAACGGACTCGTGTTGTGTTTGAGGTCGCTCCGGCTCTCGATCGCCCCCAGATGGGTGCCGCTGGCTGATTTAATACAGTGGTTTGCTTTTAACCAACTTAGAAACTAGGCTACAAGAAAAACTACGTCTTGAGCAGAGCTGGGAAGGTTACTTTGGAAATGTAACAGATTACATGTTACACTGTTTAAAATGTAACAAGTAGTGTAACTATTTCAGTTACTTTATTGAAGTAATGTAATGGATTACTGTATGAGAGAGCGTGTGTGTGTGTGAGAGAGAGAAAGAGAGAGAAAGTGTGTGTGTGTGTGAGAGAGAGAAAGAGAGTGTGAGTGTGTGTGTGTGTGTGTGTGTGAGAAAGAGAGAGAAAGTGTGGGAGTGTGTGAGTGTGTGTGTGTGAGAGAGAGAAAGAGAGATAAAGTGTGTAAGAGAGAAGAAAAGTGTGTGTGTGTGAGAGAGAGAAAGAGAGAGAGTGTGTGTGTGTCGTGTGTGTGTGTGTGTGTGTGTGTGTGTGTGTGTGTGTGTGTGTGTGTGTGTGTGTGTGTGTGTGTGTGTGTGTGTGTGTGTGTGTGTGTGTGTGTGTGTGTGTGTGTGTATCAGTGGCGGCTGCTGATCTTTTAAAGAGGGGAAGCGCTCATTTTCGGCCTAATATCATAAAAATTGTCCATTTATTTATATGTAAATTCTGCCCTACGTTCCTTTTCAAGAAAATGCTCTGTAACCCTGTCGTACCAACTAGGCACTTTTACTCAGAGCGACTAGTGGCTGCTGCTTAACGGCCTTGGCCCATTGTGTTACGGGTGTAGGACTTGAGCCGCTTTAAACAGGAGAAGCTCCTTTCTACACCTGCTGTGCAGTTTGCTAGCTGGCTAGTTCAGACTATATGAATTAATGAACAAACGATCTAATATATATATATATATTTAACTCAACGGGAGGAAATGTGGGAATTATGTTAAACTGAAACAATGAATGTGGTGTGAAATTGTGTGAAATATACGATGAAGGTTGCAGCAGTTTGTCTTTCGACTACACATGCAAAATCCGCGATGGGACTGAGTTGGAAATGGAGACACAGAGTGATACGCGTCATAATCTGAAGACCACGCCCACGCCCACACCAACCGTCTCTTTGCATTGCGAGAAGCTGCCGCCTCCTTGTCATTTATTTATAACAAAAAAAAAATAATAATAATGTCTAAAAGCTGATATGTGAATGTGTATAGCAAACAAGCTAAAAAAAACAATAAATACGTTTTTATAAACTGTCGACCCCAAAAAACGAGTGTTTTAGGACATAAAAGTGGATTAAAAAGAGATGACAGACCCTCCAATCATCACGCAGACGCTCGGAGTCTGGGCCAGCCTACTCCTCCATTCATCCCAGAGACGCTGAGCGTCCGTGGGCGGGACATAATCGCAGCATTATCCAATGACCGTCTTGTTTCTAAGCACTGAAAAAAACTGTTTAAAGCAGCCCCATTGAAGTCAATGGACGCTGGGCTTCAACAGAGTAATGCACTGTACGCTACGGGAATGAATGAGAAGGAAATCGAGTCAGCCGACCTAAGTAGCTGATTCTGAACGAAATTGTTTTCATTCGAGATGAACGTGTTTAACGCATTTTTAGTCAATAAAATGTTAACATAATAGTACATATATTTGACCATTCATTTTTTGACAATTATAGGGGAAGCTGAGCTTCCCTTGCAGTCTTAAAGAAATCGCGGCTGGTGTGTATGTATGAGTGTGTGAGTGTGAGTGTGAGTGTGAACACAGACCAGCACTTCCTGTAGAGTCTCCTGAGAGCATTTCTGTGTCTCCAGATGAAGCTGGTTTAATAACATTAATCAACCCATGACAGGTGATCCTCCAAACTTCAGCTGTGACGAGGAGCAGATCTCAGGATGAAGAAACCGGCTCTTATGACATAAAGTCACAAAAACAAGTATGATTTATTTCATTAAAATTCTGCTCAGCTGCTCATTGGCTGCGAGAGTGAGATTATTAACATAAACAAGACAAAACGTGTATTTTAAGCCTTTGAAAAAACAGCAGCTATTTTTTGAGTATATATATGTCAGTGCTGTCAAAATTAGCACATTAACGGAGGCGTTAAATTTGTTCAGTTTAAAACGCGTTATAAATATTAAACGCAGGGGGCGGGGCCAGGGTTGCCCACACAGAGGGCGGGGTCAGGGTTGACCACGCCCCTCACTACTGCTGTATCTTTTACTTTTACTCTTAACAAGAACATTTACATTTATGCATTTAGCAGACGCTTTTATCCAAAGCGACTTACAGTGCATTCATGCTATACATATTTTTGTCAGTACATGGGTTCCCTGGGAATCGAACCCACAACCTTTGCTCTAACCACTGAGCCACAGGAACACATATAGAAGTGCATTTATTCAGTCCCAGAACATCTGTACGCCCCAGCATGCCGTAAAACTGCGCGTGCACGTTATATATTTGATATATAGTCATCAGATGCACATCTTACACAAGTTGATATGATTCTTTAGGGTCTTAATGAAAAGTCTATAACATACTGTGGTTAAATCTTCTCAATGGTAGTGTAAAAACACCTTCTTTACCCTGTAACAGTACAAATATAAACAATGGGGAAAAGATAAAACAATAACACTAGAATAAGTATACTAAATATGACATTTATTATTATGGGTTTACGTCAAGATTGTTTTAAGTTCACTTAAATTAGAAGTTATTGTTTATAAACTATAATAAATGTTAAAATAGATTTTGAACGTTATAGAGACATCAGTAGTGTTGCTATCATATCTTTATGTTGTTTAAATATTTAATGTGACATTTTTGCAATATAAAATTATTTAAAAACTTTAATGTAAGGTGGAAATAATCGCGATTAATCTCAGAAAAAAAACAATTAATTAGTAATTTTTTTATCGATTGACGGCACAAATGTATATATATATATTTATATATAAATATGCTTGCACGAGCACAGCCTATCGGCTTTTCTTGCATTTGTATGAACTGTACAATATTTCTGCGCTTGATATGAATTTGTGGCTCAGTCAGTGATGGATGTGATAAATCAGGATCATAAAAATGATGCTCAGTCTGCGAGCCCGCTATTATTCACTGTTCAATCTACAGCCCTCCTGCAGCATTTATTCGGTAACAAAATACACGGATCCTGAGGAAAAACTCTGACGTCATCGCACGGTCAACCAGCACGCGCAGCGACGCCGGTCTGCCATTGGCCGCTGGACGGGAGAACGGGATTTCTCCTGGCAGATTAGGAAACTGAGCGCCGTGGGCTCGAAGGCGCGCCCTTCCGCCGACATCTTGGCTCTAGCGGCCCGACGAGCGTCAGCGGGAACATCCGGGGAATCGCGCGCACCTCGGCGGCCATTGCGGCTCAGCGTGCGGCAGCTTCATAACCTTGAGAAGGCGGAGCGTCAGCGCGCTGGACTGGAGTAGCAGCGGAGCAGGAGGAGAGACGCCGAGCTGCAGAAAACCGTTACACGGCAGCGCTGCTTTACCGGGAGATCAGGGCGTGTACCGGTGCGTCTAACGGACAATGATGGACGGGAACCGGAGCGGCGGCGGCGTTGAGCGCGTTTTTTATGTTTGAGGTGGATCGGTGGGATCTCGAGCGTTTGGGTTTTTCTCGGTTGCTCGCGTCACATTGACATTTATTAATTGAAGCGGCAGATTCCCGGAGCGTTGCGACCTGAATCCCGGAGCGTTGGTTTTCCCTGACATCATCATCATCATCATCATCATCATCGTCGCTCGGTGTGAACGGACATCTTCGGTGGTCGTCGTCGACGGGAATCTGGGGGATTTAACATCACAGGATCCCGGTGTCGCCGCTCGGATTCTGACATTCGCGGCGCGTTTCTGAGGGAAAGCGGATCTTTTCCCGCGGGTCTGTCGGCGGGAGTAACGGTAACGTGATGGCTGACGACGACGTGCTGTTCGAGGATGTGTACGAGCTCTGCGAGGTGATCGGGAAGTGAGTGTTCCGAGATAATCAATCATTTCTCCGCTGAGGCGTTTTCCTCCGGCTCTCTTTGTCTGTGTGTTGACATTTTACTGCTTCAGGTTCAGCTGACCGAGTGTGTGTGTGTCAGTGTGTCTATGTCAGTTTGTGTCTGTGTCAGTGTGTGTGTGTGTCAGTCTCTGTGTCAGTGTGTGTCTGTGTGTGTGTCTGTGTCAGTGTGTGTGTCAGTGTGTGTGTCAGTGTGTGTGTCTGTGTGTGTGTGTGTCTGTGTCAGTGTCTGTGTCAGTGTGTGTCTGTGTCAGTGATTGAGTGTCTGTGTCAGTGTGTGCTTCTGTGTTAGTGAGTGTGTGTGTGTGTGTGTGTGTGTGTGTGTGTGTGTCTGTCAGTGAGTGTGTGTGTGTCAGTGTCTGTCAGTGTGTGTGTCTGTGTCTGTCAGTGAGTGTGTGTGTGTGTGTCAGTATCTGTGTCTGTCAGTGTGTGTGTCTCTGTGAGTGTGTGAGTCTCTGTGAGTGTGTGAGAGCGTGTGTGTCTGTGTCAGTGTGTGTGTGTGTATGAGACACACTAATATTCATTGATCAGTCACTCATCATACTATCCGTGATTTGAGGTTTCCTCTTGTTCATTGCACAGATTTGTTCTAATAATTAAATGTTTTTTCATTGATTAATATGAATTTGGCTGATGGAGAATGAGCAGCAGGCCTGTGTGTCTGTGTCAGTGTGTGTGTGTGTGTGTGTGTGTGTGTGTGTGTGTGTGTGTGATATTGTAGTGCTGTTTATTAGTTAAGACACTGAAGTTGGTTAGTAGATTTCAGGTAATTAGTCATATTATTTAATTCAAATAAATGGATGTATATTGATTGTGTGAGTTCATCTGCTGTCTGACAGTCACGTGTGGGTCATAACTGTGTCCCTGGAGCACAAAAGCAGTCATAAGCAGCACAGATATATTTATAGCAATAACCAACAATACATTGTATGAGTCAAAATTATCAAGTCTCTACATTATATTTATATATTACATTAATATATTTAACTTATGGCAAATGTGGTAATTCTGTATATTGTCTGAGGAGTTGTTCGGTCATCTCAGATCATTTAAGGCTTGGATCCAGACTGAAGCTTGTGTAATTATGGGATGTTAATCCAGAAACAGAGAAACAAATAGAGAGCATAGCTGTTGTTCAACCCAAGCTAAAGCATAATAATGTGTGTTTGATCAGATATACCTGCAGTACTAGATTATGGGATGCATTATATGAATGCTTGGCTAAAGAGATGTGATTTAAACAGAGAGTGTGTCTGAACCCGAACATTATCAGAAAGCTATTCCAGAGTTTGGGAGCCAAATATGAACAAGTTCTGCCTCCTTTAGTGGACTTTGCTATTCTAGGTACTACCAAGAGTTCAGAGTTCTGGACCTTAGGGAGCGGGTTGGATTGTAGCGTGATCGAACACTAGTTAGGTACACAGGAGCTAAACCATTTAGGACCTTATAGGAAAATAAGGATATTTTGTGACTGATACGGAACTCAATACATGCTACAATCCAAAGATGGACTAATAAAGCAGAGCAAGATTTAAAAGCTTGTTTGGACTTCACTGATTGGTCTGTTTTTGAGGCTGCTGCAAACGATCTAAACGAGCTCATAGAGATGGTAGCATCTTATATCAGTTTCTGCAGGGCTCTCAGGTTATACAAATTAAGCTCGGATGAGCTTTATTTGTCACATACACAATTATACAGAGTATAATGAGGAGTGAAATGTGTTCTCTGCATTTAACCCATCCGAGTGTACACACTTGGAGCAGTGGGCAGCCGACTGTGCAGCGCCCGGGGAGCAGTCATGGACTTCCTGTCGGAGCCGGGATTCGAACCCACAACCAAGTCCAACGCTCTATCCATTAGGCCAACGACTGCCCGACTGCCAAACTTTATAGCTAAAGTTTGGAGTGAGATTAGGGGAGGGGCCACGCAAAGGGGAGGGGTCACTCAAATATTTGCAACAAGTTTTTGCCAGCAGTTCATCTTTACCTATTGTTCATAATTGACCAGCACATATAGAAATAATAACATTTGGTAAATCTGATGAAAGACAAATTCATTATAATAAAATAAAAAGATTTATGTATTTAAAAATACAAATATATCAAAACAAAAAATACATTTAGCCTCTGCTGTTCAGTTAGCATGTTTAGGGCCAATTGTTTTTGTATTTTTGATACTTTTTTTTAAATTGATAAAACAATTAATGTTATTTGAGTGAATTGTCTGTGTTTTATCAGATATACTTAGTACTTTCCTTCCAGGAAGCCAAAGCTAAGCCTAAAGCTTCTGGTTGCAAAGCAGTAGGGAGGTTTTTTTTGTGTTTTTTTTTGACTGCATTAATAATACTTTTGCACGAATTTGGCTATATTCCCCAACTTCATCTCTCACTCTCTTTTAAGTGATTTCGTACAGGAATCTTAAAACCGGAAAAAAATATGAAGGGGTTTCCGACGCGCATCCATGTTGCTGCAGAATCGCGTAATTTACCCGGAAACAACAACATCCTAATTTCTGATTGGCTGTTAGGTGGTATAATTCGAAACAGCTTTGAACACGGCAGAGAACTTTCCTCTGTATTCCCTTGTCTATTAATTGTGTATATATAGCGGTGACGCGCTATCCCGTCTCAGCGTGAGAAATACAAGGTGTGGCGTGAGACTTGAGAGCCCTGGTTTCTGTAAGGATATCTATGTGCAGGACTCGTTTAACTACAACAATGACCAACCGTGGTTCACAGCAAAACTCAGACAGCTCCGTCGGGCCTAAGACGATGCTTACAGAAAGGAGGATATAGTCCTGGATAAACAGGTCAAGTACACACTGGGAAAGGAGATCAGAGTGGCAAAGAGGAATTATTCTGGCAAGCGACGGTACAAATTATGCTTCAGCGTGGAAGGGTATGAAATACATCACCAGGTACAAGACCCCCGACACTGTGGAGGATCAACAACTAGCAGACGAGCGGAATGAGTTCTACTGCAGGTTTGAAAAAACACCCCACACCCGCCCTGAACACAATCATTAACACCTCCAGCTATATTCTTGCACTGCAGATAAGAGATGACGTGCGCCAGGTCTTTAGAGATAACAAAAGAAGGAAAGCACCAGGACCAGACGGTGTGACACTAGCCTGCCTTAAAACCTGTGCTGACCAGCTGCCCCCCCCCATCTTCAACAGATCAATGGAGCTGTGCGAATCCCCTCATACTTCAAACGCTCCACCATCATCCCCGTCCCAAAGAAACCCAAAAAACTGGACTTTTTTACTGACTAACGTCTGTGGTCATGAAATCATTTGAAAGACTGGTTTTGGCTTATCTGAAGGACATCACTGGACCCTTACTGGACCCCATGTAGTTTGCCAAACAGGTCTGTGGGTGATGCAGTCAACATTGGACTGCACTTCATATCTGGACAGAGCAGGGACTTATGTGAGGATCCTGTTTGTAGACTTCAGCTCCGCTTTTAACACCATCATCCCTTCAGAATAAACTGACACAGCTCTCCGTCTCTTAGTGGATCACCAGCTCCTGAGGCTGGGAAAATACACATCCAGCATTCGTACCATCAGCACCGGAGCTCCTCAGGGCTGTGTTCTCTCCCCACTGCTCTTCTCTCTGTACACGAACGACTGCACATCTAAAGACCCCCCCGTCAAGCTCCTGAAGTTTGCAGACGACACCACACTGATCGGCCTCATCCACATGCTCAAAACAGTGGAGATGTTGGTGGACTTCAGGAGAACCCCCCCCCCCCCTCACCATCATGAACAGCACTGTGACTGCAGTGTAGTCATTCAGATTCCTGTGCACCATCATCTCCCAGGACCTGAAGTGGGACAATCACGTGGTGAAAAAGGCCCAGTATTTCCTTCACCAGCTGAGAAAGTCCAACCTGACACAGGAGCTGCTTAAACACTTCTACTCCACCATCATTGAATCCGTCCTCTACACGTCAATAACTATAGTCCGTACAACCCCCCCCCCCACCACACACACACACACACACTCACTCTCCAAGACTGCTCCAGAGCAGGCAAAAGAGTAAAATCACTCCGAATCATTGGTACCGTCTGATCGAGCTCCGAGCACCAGAACGACCAGACACAGACACAGTTTCTTCCCTCAGGCAATCATCTCATGAACACGTGACATTAAATGTGGAACACACGGCACTATTATACATTACTTATTTACATTTCAAATTTGCACATGTCAGACCTCACACATTGTCTGTATTGTATATTGTGTTTTTGTTGTCTGTGTCCTGTCGCACTGTAGAGCTTCTGTCACTATAACAAATTCCCCGTATGTGTAAACATACCTGGCCAATAAAGCTCAATCTGATTCTAATAGGTAGCCATTTCATGCCATAATCATTAAGATCATGTTCCATGAAGATATTTAGTACATTTCGTACAATAAACTTAATTTTGATTAGTAATATGCATTAAGAACTTCATTTTAACAACTTTAAAGATTATTTTTTTGCACCCTCAGATTTTCAAATATTGTCCAAACCATACATTAATCAATGGAAGTAATATGTATTCAGCTTTCAGATGATGCATAAATCTCAATATCACAAATTCGACCCGTATGACTGGTTTAGTGCTCCAGGGTCACACATGACAGACTGCTTTTATTCATCGAGCGAATGAAGTGATCGGGTCGGTCCGTGTGTAATTCACCATCACGGCTGTCTGTCAGATGATCAATATACAGCCAGTTTCATAAACTGCAATACTGACATCTGTGACTGCTTTGCGTCTAATATGGGTTCATCTCTCATAGGGCTGGGCGATATGGCCCAAAAAATTATCACGATAATTATTTTCATATCAGTCGATATCGATAATTATCACGATAAATGTCAAATCTTTATTTCTTTCAAGTTTAAAGCCAGATTTTTGCTCCAAAGTGAAAGTTTTAGAAACCAGACCATTAATTTTCCTTAACACAATAATTATCTAAATAGATATGTATTTCTTAGTTTCTGCATGTTCTAATGAGTTGATATTGTTTCAAAATCAAGAAACCGGTTTGGGTTGCCTCATAATATTAATGATAATAATATCACTTTTTTGTCTCTTAGAAATACACATTTGATCGTAGCTTAAGTTAGGATGCAGTAATATTTTTGTTCATTATCAAAATCAGTTACATCGGTAACATCTGTAGCAAACTCAGTTTTATATGGTATAATGTATTCAGAACAAGTTTTTATTTTTATTAAGCATTGGTCTCCTATAGTAGCATACATTTAAATAATGATAAACAGTTAAAACCACACATATAGCACCTCAATAACATGGTCAAAATATAACTAAATGGTTTTTAAGTAGTCTATTTGTATGAAAGACAGTAGTCTAAAACCATTCAGTATAAATGTACACATGCTATAGCTGCCTTAACCACACATACTTACTATAATTATATACCATTACTCCTGTAATAATATTAAATGTGAATATCCCACATTTCTGCCACAATACCATAGTGCAGTGAATGTTACTACAGTAAATCCATGGTAAATAATGGCGATGTGCATATTGAAAAGCCTTCTGACTGTCTCGTTGCACAGTGTTTCTCATGTTCGGCTTGTGTTCTCACATTAGGCGTGTTCGACTTAAAGCGGCGCTGCACAGAATGGTCAGTGTATGACATCAAAGTACCGCGAGAGCGATAAGAGCAGATGAAACCTATGCTTTCGAATGGCTCTCGCGGTACTTTGATGTCTTACACTGACCATTCTGTGCAGCGCCGCTTTAAGTCGAACGCGCCTACTGACTGGATCTCACAGCACTGCTTAGTGATCACGTGACCGAGTAAACGCATCTGCTCTCGTGAGCTCGTGCCGCGCGGCAGTTTGAACTGTGATCCGAGCGGATAAACACTCCGTGTGGCGCGATTCAAATGAGTCATGTGGTTTCGTTCCGCTTTTGGCGCATAAACATTATATCGAAAAATTTTCGAACTTTTTATATCGTTTTAGAGGAAAATTATATCGCGATAATTATCGTTATCGAATTATCGCCCAGCCCTAATCTCTCATGTTTATCTGTCAAACCAACCAATTATATTTGACATAACATTACCGAAGCCTGTTTTTAGGAAGAGTTTCTGCATTGGGACATCATGAGTTTCCTTTCATGTATTCACAACATTACTGTAAAAATGCTTAATTACACAGTAATGAGCATCTAATGAGAAATCAAACATCCAGACACATTTATATAATCCTAATGTCCTTAAAATACTTTGTCTGTAAATGTATGAAAGAATTGTGTCGTTTAGTGTACATTTATACAACAACAGTCATATTAAGAACAGAAACTAATACCCCCCCCACACACACACACCGATGCATGGAAATGGCTAGAAACACTGTTTTATTTATGCCAGGTCAGTAGTTGGCAACGTCACGTTGTAAAGAAACACTCACTCTTGCACATGTGCTCTGTAGTGTTTCCCACAGGATTGTTTGTCCCTGTAGGGGGGGGACCCCCCCCCCCCCCCCGTACAAGTTAAATTCATCTATCTGGTGCACTTTCACAGTTTCAGTGAAACTCTTTTTAGTTGTGATGTAGTGTCTCAGTCTAAATTACACTCTGACTTTGGATGCCAAACTAATTAAAATATAAAAAATAATACATTTATATTATTATTCCTCTGACAGTAATAGCCATATATGTGACACCAGAGCACAAAACCAGTCATAAGGGTCAATGTTATGAAATTGAGATGTATGCATCATCTGAAAGCTGAATAAATAATATTTCCATTGATGTATGGTTTGGACAATATTTGAAAATCTGGAATCTGAGGGTGCAAAAAAATCTCAATATTGAGAAAATCATATTTAAAGTTGTTCAAATGAAGTTCTTAGCAATGCATATTAATAAAAAAAAAAGTTTTGATATATTTACGTTAGGAAATTTACATGGAACATGATCTTAATATCCTAATGATTTTTGGCATACATGAAAAATGTATAATTTTGACCCATACAATGTATTGTTGTCTATTTCTACAAATATAGCTGCGCTGCTTATGACTGCTTCTGTGCTGCAGAGACACACATTGTAAAACAATTCCACTGTAAAATAAATTAAAATGAGTATTTCAGAGGTATATTATTTGATATTATTCTACAGTAGGAAAATTACAATACGTACGTCTTCATTTCTAAACTTGCAAGCATGGCCTAAAACATAGGCCATGCCATAATTTACGCAAAAAGCATGCCAAAATTTACCGGCCATGAAACGTTTTTTGC
This sequence comes from Ptychobarbus kaznakovi, assembly GCA_027422405.1. Classification (NCBI taxonomy): domain Eukaryota; kingdom Metazoa; phylum Chordata; class Actinopteri; order Cypriniformes; family Cyprinidae; genus Ptychobarbus; species Ptychobarbus kaznakovi. The sequence continues at coordinate 1,384,433 of CM049800.1, read as the reverse complement.
AGTTGCTGCTTCTACAAAAACTAAAAGTATTATTAAAATGCAATTTGAAATTCGAACCAACCCCTGCATTTTAATCACGATACAAACGAAGATGCTACACGCATGAGTGTTTTTATTTAAAGGAACACTCCACTTTTTTTTGTGAAATCGGCTCATTTTACGACTCCTAAAGAGTTGAGTTTTACCGGTTTTTAATCCAATCAGCCGGGTCAGCACTTTTAACGTAGCTTAGCATAGATCATTGGATCTGATTGGACCGTTAACATCTTGCTCAAAAATGCTTTAAAGCGTGACTCTACTGTAGTTCCATCGTGTACCAAGACTGATGGAAAATGATAAGTTGTGATTTTCTAAACTCTATACTCTCATCCCGGCGTAATAATACCATGTGTGCAGCAGGCGTAATAATATCACGCCGCGCCTGAAAGTAGTCCCGGCTAGTTGAGACGTAACTGCTCCTCAGCTCAGCGGTCAGTGGATCATGTGACTTCAGATTCGAGATGTTTTGTCCAGAACCCATTGAAAGCTGAATCTCAGCGCTTCATCCGCTGGGATGTGTTATTCCTAGACTCGTTGTCTGACCCGACACAGGCTGTAATTGTAGCTGTGGTTCTGCTGTA
>CM049800.1:1366313-1378813 GCA_027422405.1 Ptychobarbus kaznakovi | reverse complement strand
TCCAAACCATACATCAATGGAAATATTATCTATTCAGCTTTCAGATGATGCATACATCTCATGACCCATGGCTCCAGGGTCTATATAGCAAATAATCACGTGTTAATGCCTATTTCTGTCCAATCCGGTGAATAAAATCCTTTATTTCATTGAGTATTTTCTTTGTTTCTTCTGAAACTTGATCGACTTTAAATCAAAGATCATATCACATGTAATGAATCAGTGTAGAATTAAACGTCTGGCCCGAGGAGAACGACTCTATGCTGCTTTGACGCACGCGGTCTCTGTTTAACAATACTGATTCACATTAAAAACACATATTCAATAACGCAAGTTTATTTATATGCTTTGACGCATAAAAAGTGGAAATAATCATTCTAAAAACAAGGAGTTAAAAAAAAAAACAAGGAATTTTAAAATGATATAGAAATTGATTGTAAACAGTGCTATATAAATAACACGACTAAATAGATGAGTTTTGACTGGATTTAAATGTCAAAATAGTCAGCTGCGGGCGGATAAAAGCGGACTCTTGTTTTGTGTGAACATTAAAAACACAATTCAGCCATATATTTACTACGTTCTGTACTTTAAAATCAATCCTAAATGTAACTTTGATGAGACATTCGATTTTCTGGTTCTAGCAGTTGAATTCTATATGGTCTTCTTTCAGACCATTACAATATATTTGATTGAGTTCTGGAAAACAAAACATATTAATTAGAGAAGTTGTGATGTTGCTCAGCTGGGTTTGTGAAATGTGAAAACAGTAATTTAATTGAACTAAATTATTTAGTTGTAGCTCAGCTTTGTTTGTTGTTGACTTGTATTTTGTTGTTTCTTCATCACTATCATGAGTAAATGCATTCACTGTATTATATATATGAGCATTATTTTATGTGTATATATATATATTTATATTTATTCCATGGTCTGTCTGAATACTGGATTCTGATTGGCTGGCAGGTATGCAGTATAACCGTTTAATGCACAGGTAGTTCCAAGTCAGTTTAATCACCGTTTTATATTAATGCACTGCTTTAATTGATGCCCATTAACCAACACACTCGCTCACTCACTCTCTCACGCGCTCGCACGCACTCACTCTCTCACGCGCACGCACGCACACACTCACTGACTCACTCACACACACACACACACACACACACACACACACACACACACACACACACACACACACACTGACTCACTCACTCGCACACATGCATCACACACGCACACACACATGCAACACACACACACATGCAACGCACACATGCAACACACACACACCCACACATGCACCAAGCACACACATGCAACACACACACACACACACACACACACACACACACACACACGCATCACACGCACACACACACACATGCATCACACACGCACACACACACGCATCACATACACACGCACACATGCATCACACACATGCATCGCACGCTCGCATCGCACGCATCACACACACACACATGCATCACACACACCACACGCATACACACACACACACACACACCACACGCACACTCTCACTACACACACACACACGCATAACACACACACGCGCACACACTCTCACACACACATCTCTCGATCGATCGACAATTAATTGAAATACATGCTATAATTCATTCAAATAAATTTCCGCTTCGCGTCGGGCGGTTCTTTGCCTCCACGGCTAGCCGTTGACTATCCCTTACATCGAGCGTGTGTGTGGTGTAACGGTCTCGTGTCTGTGTGCAGTATGGATGGAGCCGATCTGTGCTTCGAGATCGTGAAGAGGGCCGATGCTGGCTTCGTCTACAGCGAGGCGGTGTCCAGGTGAGATCCACTGCCTGTTCAGCTCACACACGGTCAGTCTGCATCCACCGGTCAAGCTCAATCTGTGTCATTTGTGTTCTCAGTCACTACATGCGGCAGATACTCGAAGCTCTGCGCTACTGCCACGATAACAACGTCATACACCGAGACGTCAAGGTAAGACTCGTCTGCGTCTCCTCACTAACCTTCACATCTTTAAAGGGTAATTAGTGCACACATCATGTTTAGGTTATGTGACGACCCTGGTGTTGTTGGGTAGATGGACGATTCTTTAGTAAATGGTTTCATTGCACACACCGGCTTTCATGTGTTCTTTAAAAAGAGCCGTTTTCCTCTCTTTGGGGTGCGTTTGTGTTTATAGCTGGAGTGTGCGATATTAACGAAAGATAACGATAATTAGAGGACCGCTGACTCGTGGAGTTTCTGATATTCTTCATATTCTGTGTGCTGGTCAGTTCACACTGATTAGAAATTAATCTTTGATTTTTACCTCTTATAGGCATTTTTACCTTTAAAAAGCCATTATCTTTTGATCAAATTCTTATATTTAATTAGTCAATTACAATAAGACGACATGTGGGCTGTTACCGATGTCAGTATCAATAAAACTGACAATAAGTATCAATAAAGTATCAATAAAACTCATCTTTGTAATGGAGAGGAAACACAGAAGATGCCTTTGGATGTATTTACACAGTTTAATGCAAGACTTGATTCATTTAAACTGCATTTATAAATGCATGAATAATGTGTTGATATATTAAACATAAAACGTTTTAAATAATAAAAAGAAACTATAAATGTGAAATTAAAACCGCCAGCAGGTGGCAGCGAGTCACTGTTCATAAGTGAGTCATTGCGAATGAACCGAATCATTTAAACGATTGATTAATTCAGGAACGAATCACTGAGACGTGAGTCATTGCGAATGAACCGAATCATTTAAACTATTGATTTATTCAGGAACGAATCACTGAGAAGTGAGTCATTGCGACTGAACCGAATCATTTAAACGATTGATTCATTCAGGAACGAATCACCGAGATGTGAGTCATTGCGACTAAACCGAATCATTTAAAGATTGATTCATTCAGGAACGAATCACTGAGACGTGAGTCATTGCGACTGAACCGAATCATTTAAACGATTGATTAATTCAGGAACGAATCACTGAGACGTGAGTCATTGCGACTGAACCGAATCATTTAAAGATTGATTCATTCAGGAACGAATCACTGAGACGCGAGTCATTGCGACTGAAACGAATCATTTAAACGATTGATTCATTCAGGAATAAATCACTGAGACGTGAGTCATTGCGACTGAACCGAATCATTTAAAGATTGATTCATTCAGGAACGAATCACTGAGACGTGAGTCATTGCGACTGAAACGAATCATTTAAACTATTGATTCATTCAGGAATGAATCACTGAGACGTGAGTCATTGCGAATGAACCGAATCATTTAAATGATTGATTCATTCAGGAACGAATCACTGAGACGTGAGTCATTGTGAAAGAACCGAATCATTTAAACGATTGATTCATTCAGGAACGGATCACTGAGACTCAAAACAGTGCTGTAGCTGTGTCTGGAGTTATTTACAATATATAATAGAACAATATAGGGTCTAAAACGTACGTCTCTTAATATTAACTTATTGTTTATTCCACTGTTGTAAAAAATCAATAGGCTATATTAGTATTACATGTGTAATCATGATAATTTTTGGAGAAAAAAAGGTACTCGTGATATTGATGGACCTATTATTTTCACTAGGGTACCATATCTGTTCTGTGCATTTTATGAGCCGTGGACCACAACAGTTATCAATAAGAGTGTTATGTGAGAAACACTGTTAATACGGCTGTTTATTATACTCATAAAAATGCATTTGGCAGACATTTTAATTCAAGCTGTGCATGTTATGAGTTCATGCGTTCACTGGGAATCATATCTACATTAATATATAAACAGTAGAAGAGATGAACAGTCATGTCAAGATGATCGTCACCAGGTCACAAACGATGCACTGGTCAGAAAGTGCGGACATAAGATGACATCAGGAGACGTCCAATCGTCCATCTGTGATTAAAGTGGGATTATTGACTCTTCAGCTGCTGATCGGTTGTGTCGGACGTTCATGAGATCACAGACTCAGCAGCTGCTGTCTTTAGAGATAAACAAGCTGTGTGAGGTCGGTTTAACACTGGCTAGTGGGTTACAGGATGATTCAGACAGTTCCTTTGCACAGCTATGTTTTTATAATGGTAACCGTCCACTGAAGCGTATAATAGGAGATGCAGTAGCTCTTGTCCTCCAGCAGGAGGCGTGCTTCATCTGTAAGTCACCGCAGCTGCCTGAAATTAACTATATTGACAAAAGTAATGAACAGGTTTGACTACTTTAGCACTGAAGTCTAATTTAATGTTTAAGCATATAATCATGGGGTAAATCCCGGGGGGACGGAGGGGACATGTCCCCCCCATCCGAGGGTTTGTCCCCCCCAAAAAAATTATTTAAAAAAATCGCACTCTCTATTGTGAAAAATATATGTATGTATACCTAAAATAATTGTGTAAGTAGAAAAAAAAAAAAACGCAAAAAATGCTTTTTAGAAACAGTTGAGTTCCCCCTCCCCTTCCTCACAGTGGTTTGGCCCACTGCCTGCTTTCCCCAGTTCATCTCACCTACTCTGCGGCTCAGTTAATGTTGAACTCCAGTAAGTAGGGTACTTTATTCACTTAAATAAAGCGATTCTCTTTAATGTAGTTGATGCAGCAGACTCATTCATAAATTAGTTGCGGCAAAAATGCTGATTAACGTTACCGATGTAATTTTTCCATGAATCTGCTTATTAGCGATTAAAATATTACTTATCTAGTTAACGTTAGCTTGTTTACAATAGCTTGTTGCATAGTGCACTGCAACTTATGGGGGTTTTCCACTGACTGGTATCAGCTCGGTTCGGTTCAGTTCGGTTCTGCTCTGTTTCGGACCTACAGTTTTCCACTACAACTGGTTGCTATAGCGACCAAACATTCTGAGAAGCAGCACGAGCAGAGCGCGCTAAGCTGAGGTAAACAACCTGGCATCATTACAATCGTCAGCATGGATGAAATAAAAGGGATTTTATTATTTCTTATCCTTGGTTTGTGGCTGTTTGAAATGTGCTGATCTGCTTTGTCATTGAACCTGAGAAAAACTTAGAAAATAACCATAAATGACGCAGTCTCCGTGCTACAATAATAATGATAGAAGCAAAGTTTTTCACTGTGGGACATATCTTTATAAGTACAATTTGACTGTATTATTTGTGTCCCCTTCAAAAATTGCTCATGAGAAATTGTATATTTATTGTCCTAACCCTAACCCTAACCCTACTGTTAAATGAAATTTACGCCCATGCATATAATGATATGTGCTTCTAATTTTATAGCAGCAGTATGGACAAACACCGTTGACTTTAACACTGCCCAAACAGAGATGGAAGTACACTTTTAAAATACATGAATTATGTTTGGAGCAGTTTTGGAAGTGGCTTTTTTCAGTTCTACAAGAAGAGGGTGCCAATACTTTTGTCCATATGTGACCCCGGAGCACAAAACCAGTCATAAGGGTAAATTTTTCGAAGTTTAGATGTATGCATCATCTGAAAGATGGATAAATAATATTTCCATTGATGTATGGTTTGGACAATATTTGAAATCTGAGGGTGCAAAAAATCTAAATATTGAGAAAATCATCTTTAAAGTTGTTCAAATGAAATTCTTAGCAATGCATATTACTAATCAATAATTACGTTTTGATATATTTATGGTAGGAAATCTTCATGGAACATGATCTTAATATCCTAATGATTTTTGGCATAAAAGAAAATGGTTAATTTTTACCCATACAGTGTATTGTTGGCTATTGCTACAAATATACCTCAGCGACTTAAGACTGGTTTTGTGCTCCAGGTTCACATACCGCATATGTACAAGTCATTAGTGTTTGGTGATGAGTTTGTGGCTCATTTAAAGTCACACCAGAGGTGTTCAGCTGCTTTCTGCAGACCAGTCAAGTTCTTCCACACTGACTGAATCATCATTTCTCTTTGATTCTTGTCTTATACACAGAGACACTGTCATGTTAGAATAGAAAAGAGTCTAAACTGTTGCTATACAATTAGATTCCCTACAATATCATTATATGCTTAAACATGACTAAAGTAGTCAAACCAGTTCATTATAAGGGGGTGCCAATACTTTTGTCAATATAGTGTATGTACAATTAATTGGTGTTTGGTGATGAGTTTTTTGCTTTAGAGGTTTCTACAGACCAGACAAGTTCTTCCATACTGACTCAATCAATTATTTATTTTTGAACCTTGCCTTATACTCGGATATATTGTCATTTAAGAATAGAAATAGGGTTGCTATAAAATAAAAGCACACAATCTCCTAGAATGTCATTATATGCTTAAACATGACTAAAGTAGTCAAACCTGTTCATTAGAATACTTTTGTCCATATAGTGAGCTTGAAAAGAGTTCAGTGAGAGTTGCATCCGATATAAATCTCAAAGCAGATGTGTGGTGATCTGCGGTTGAGGCGTCCAGCCATAAATCGCTCAGCGGCTCTCGCAGAAGCGATATCTCATGCACACTTTCCGAGCTAATCTTGGTTTCACACCAGTGAGTCGCTTCCGGGGCACTTTCACAGGGTCAAAGGGGAAGCTCAAGAGCTCGAGAGCGCCGTGGCCTGCGGACAGGACTCTCGGTCGTTGGGTTTGACGCGGAGGCTCGCTGTAATGAGTCCCAGGCTGCCTCTGGACGTGCCCAGCACCGGAGCATTAGACGCGTGGGACACCGACGTCCTCCGGGGGTCCGTGGTCGAGCTGTTAGTCGCCGCGGGTTCGTACTGCAAACGCAGGAATTCCGACAAGGTCCGAACGGTGGCCTTGCGCACCGAGCTCGAGAGCATGAAGTACATGACCGGATCCAGGCAGCTGTTGAGAGCCGAGAACAGAAGCATGATCTCGTTGGTGAGATCCATGAGCCGCCGCGTCTCACAGCTGACGTCGCGCAGCTGCGAAGCCACATAGAAGCCTCTGAAGGCGTGATACGGCACGAAGCAGATAGTGAAGAGGAGCGGAACCACGAAGGATTTCCTCGCAGTGCGTGCGTAGCGTGTAGCGTTCGGCAGGTTGGGTTTGTCTCGTGATGCTCGGAGGAGTCTGCGTGCGATGCGTCCGTATGAAACAAACAGCACTGCGAACACCAACCAGAACACTGCTACCATACACAAATTAAAGTAGGCTTTGCCTCTAGCCTGCTTTCTCTGCTTGTACTGGAAACACTTCCCCGGCTCCTCGTTTCCCTCGGTCAGCGCGATCATAGGCACCACCATCACCAGAGAGCCGCTCCACAGCAGAACACGCAGGTCACCAGACTCCAGCGGCTGCCCCGGAGCCAGCGCAAGCCCCTCTGAGACCCGATGATCTTCAGATAGCGGTCCAGACTGATCAGACCCATCAGCGTGATGCTGATGTACATGTTCATATAAAACAGGTTGCCCACCGCCTTGCACATGCGCGGCCCCAGAGACCACACGTTCCCCTGAGCGTGGTACAGCACGCGGAAGGGAAGACACGCCAGCAGAACCAGGTCCGCCAGCGCCACGTTGATCAGGAAGACGCGCACCGAGTTTCTGCGCGAGTGCAGGAAGATGAAGACCCAGAGAGCCAGCAGGTTTCCAAGCAGACCGAACAGAAAGATGAGCGAGTAAAGCACCGCCAGCGGGAGCCGCAGACTCTCCTCCTCCAGAGGACACGAGAGGTTGCTGCTGCGATTGGTGAAGACGGGGCTCATCGTGTTTGTGTGTTTATCTCGGGGTGAAGTTCACTGAAGTCAATCCGCTTGAGTCTTCATCTCTGGAGGGAGGGGGGGGGGAAACAACCAGTCAGGACATGTTTTAAAAGCTAAGTGCAAAAATCTCCTGATAATTTACTGAATGCCTTTTATTGTCACTATACGTTGCGTACAATGAAATAGGGAAAATATGAGCAGAAATTAATATCTGTGTGTTTTTGGCTGGTATGCGGTATATATCTCTGTATTTTGTATTTAGGGTTACTGTGCGTTCTCACCAGACGCGAACGAAGCGTTAAGCGCAAGTTATTTACATGTTAAGTCAATGCAAAGACGTGCCATAGACATCCTGCGGCGCGATTTGGCAAATTATTTCACGCCGTTGTGGGCGTTATAGTAGTGATCGCCCGATATTGATTTTTTTTATAACCGATACCGAATTTTCTTATTTGCATGTTTATGTGCCGAAAAATCAGGGAAAAAACGATATGCAGAACCGATATTGTTTAAAGTAAAGCTGTCCGCGAATAAAGAACTGAGTGAATCTTTTGCCGCTTTGGTTTCGGCCGCGCGCGGTTCCTTCTTTCAGTCGTCTTAACAACAACACGTGTCAAAACTGATGAAAATTAACACGCTCTTGGATCCGCTTTCATGTTAAATTTAATCTTCAAATTACTTTTTGTTGTTTAACAGGGCGCTCATAAAAAAAAAGCGTCCATTGATTTATAAAAGCATCATGTTGGGTCTCGTGTCAGCAACACTGATATTAATGTTCTCCGGCCAATAAGCAAAATAATGTTTTCCAACCCCGGGCCGATGGAGTACTAAAAAAATACCCCCCCCCCCCCCCCCAAAAGGACAGAAGTCATATAAATTCATTGTGTTTTGCAAAAAATCTACAGTTTTAGGTTTATAATCTGTTTAATAGACTAAAGAGTGAAGAATAATTCACTGAATAATATTCTCTGGAATATTGAAATAAGCTAAGGAAAAATAACAAACAAAACATCGTATTTTATTGAATTTCATTGTTGTTTAACTGTACTTGCATTATCAGAATTATTAAAATGTTTTTTGGCGTTCTAAATTATGAAATCTGCTGACAGCGGATTTAACTTTATCTATTTACACAGAAACTATACTCAAACTGCGATTTGGCCGTTTTCGCTTGCGGAGCATCATTTAAATATGTTTTCCCTCTGATGAAAGCGAAGGGGGGGGGGGGGGGGGGTCATTAGTTAGATAGATTCCTGGTTCTGATGTGTTTATTTAGATGTTTATTGGTGAAAATAGAAACACATGGTTCTATAGTAAATGTTAATATAGTTTAGTGTGTTTGAACGGGAGACTAATAAAAACGAGTGATGTGTGTTTTGATCTGTGTTAAAAGTTACATGCGGTGGCAATTTTATGAAATTGTGCAGATGAATAAAATAGCTTTTTTTTTTTTTTTACAAAACCGCAAATAAGTTGAATCTAATCACATCTGATTCGCAGCTGGAGATAGTTTACGGTCATCACATTACACCATTACCAGGAACACTTGATTCACTAATTAGCACTCTTCTGTGCACAACTAGTGCTGTTTAAGATGTTTTGAGTGAGCTCGTTTGTTATTATTATCATATGTTGCTCTGGATGAAGCCGTCTGTTAAATGAACAAATGTACAGGAAGATATTTACTTATTATTGTTTTTTTTAATTTGATTTAATCATACTTCTGCATGTCTAAAACCGCTGATATTTCAGAAATAGTTCCTTGACATTTCACTCGTACATTCATCAGGACCTTCATCAATGCATGCTAACATTGGTTGATTATTAATACATTTAGCACATTTTCTTTATATGTAATCCTCTGTTCATTGAAGCCCAGTCACCTGCATATTTTCTGACATTTCTATCATCGTCTGTAGAAAGACTCGCGCGCACACACACACACACACACACACACACACACACACACACACACACACACACACACACACACACACACACACACACACACACACACACACACACACACACACACACACACACACACACACACACACACACTTTGATCTCAGACACACACACACACACACACACACATCTCACACACACACAACACACACACACACACACACACACACACACACACACACACACACACACACACACCTTGATTTCAGACACACAGATGCATATATTGTACTCACAGTGTTGCATGTTGACTCCTTCAGTAGCACAAAGCGCTGCAGCTGCACATTTATCCATGTAGACGGAACACAAATGATTTGGTCTTTCTGTCAGATCCTCTTTCATTGTTTGTCGAAGCGCTTCCTCTGTTTTCTGCTTCCTTCTCGAAGCGCTCCGAAAGTCTGTCTTATCTTCTCAGCCGCTCTCTCTCTCTCTTCTCTCTTCTCTCTCTCTCTCTCTCTCTCTGCATCTGTCTCTTCTCTCTCTTCCTCTATCTTCTCTCTCTCACTCTCTCTCTCTCTCTCTCTCTCTCTCTCTCTCTCTCTTCTCTCTCTTCTCTCTCTCTCTCTCTCTCTCTCTCTCCTCTCTCTCTCTCTCTCTCTCTCTCTCTCTCTCTCTCTCTCTCTCTCTCTCTCTGTCTCTCTCTCTCTCTCTCTCTCTCTCTCTCTCTCTGTCTCTCTCTCTCTCTCTATGTCTCTCTCTCTCTCTCTTCTCTCTCTCTCTCTCTCTCTCTCTCTCTCTCTCTTCTCTCTCTCTCTCTCTCTCTCTATGTTCTCTCTCTCCTCTCTCTTCTCTCTCTCTTCTCTCTCTCTCTCTCTCTGTCTCTCTCTCTCTCTCTCTCTCTCTCTCTCTCTCTCTCTCTCTCTCTCTCTCTCTCTCTCTCTCTCTATGGCGTTACATGGGCCGCAGAATCCCCCAAAGACCAAAAAAACTAAATTCCTGAAATCCAAATAAAACGATGACGATTATTTATCCCATACGCCATTACACATGAGTTTATCAGCGCTGTTCACTCGTGTGTTTGTGGTTTGTGTTTAGATGATTGTCCTCGACTCATTCTCACACATCTCATGCGGTGATATGAGAACACACGTGGCTTTATGTAGGACTTGTGTTCAGTGGTTTCGTGTGTGTGTGTGTGTGTGTGTGTGTGTGTGTGTTCAGCCTCACTGTGTCCTGCTGGCCTCGAAGGAGAACTCGGCTCCGGTCAAACTGGGCGGCTTCGGCGTGGCCATCCAGCTGGGCGAGTCTGGGCTGGTGGCTGGAGGTACGTGTGTCTTCACCCCACAGCAGATCATGTTCACAGAAAGCGCTGTTTCTGAAGCCTCGGGGGGGTCTGTCTCTCTGTAGGTCGTGTCGGGACCCCTCACTTCATGGCTCCTGAAGTGGTCAAGCGAGAGCCGTATGGGAAGCCGGTGGACGTCTGGGGTTGCGGGGTCATTCTCTTCATCCTTCTCAGCGGCTGTTTGCCTTTTTACGGCACCAAGGAGCGTCTGTTTGAAGCCATCGTGAAAGGGAAGTACAAGGTACTGATGACTCGTTTAGACCTCAAGAGACTCGTCAGCGGGCGTCTTTAATCTCAAAACCTTCCTCTGATGGTTCTGTTCCAAATCATAGATGTGTTCATAACAGTATTTATAAACCCAAACATTGCTTATATTAGCAGAGAAGGGATAGAGTGCTTATAACCACATCTGGATTGAGAGAATAGACAGTGCTATTTTGTTTAATGCAGAGACGTATGCATGAAATATGATTATGTGTAGCATCTATGCTCCCTATGTAGGGCACTTGATCTGAGGCTCCATGTCAGTTTGTGTCTGCATTACTGCATTACTCAAGTACTTCATATTTTTTGACTAGTTCAAGTACAAATATGGAAACATACTTAAGTCAAGATACATTTACTTGAAAATCTTGTTTTCTGAAATTAATTAAGAAAAAATATCTGCTAGTGAGGTAAAAAAAATTGTTTAATAAAATATTTTTTCTAAACCCACCGGCAGATATTTGTTCTTAACTCAAGCAAAAACATACAAAATTATTATTATAATTATTATTATTTTTTTTAGGCATAAACTGCATTTAACTGCATAAACTTACTATTTTTTTTATGCAAGACTTGTCATATTTTAAACTCAGTTTACATGATAAAGTAGATTAATCTAATCTGACTCGGTTAACTGCTAGTTAGTCAAACTGATTAATTAATTATTACAAACACTGACGACTACGGTTATGCAAACTATGATAATTTAGCTTCTGCACTAAATGCATCTTAATTCAAGAATTATTGGTTACACTTTATTTTAAGCTGTCCTTGTTACATGCACTTACTATTATAATAACAATAAATGATGCATAATTACATGCAAGCGTATAGTAAGTACATGCAGTTAATTAATATTACTCGGTGCCATAATTACAAAGCAACACGGATACCTTTAAATAGTGCAACTGAATGTTTAGATATCTGTGCTAGAAAACAATGCAAATAATCACGGTGAGAAGATGAAAATATGAGTTTGATAAATAATATGCATATGTTAATTCTCTGCTCCCACTGTCAGATGTTTCTCGTTTTATCCCGACTACTAAAGACTCGTCTGCATCTGAAGTAAACGTAATATTGTGTAAGATTCCAGATTCGTCTGTTTCGTTACGAACTGGTTTGTTTGTCAGATGAACCCTCGGCAGTGGAGTCAGATCTCGGAGAGCGCTAAAGACCTGGTGCGGCGTATGCTAATGCTGGACCCGGCCGAGAGAATCACCGTCTACGAGGCGCTCAACCATCCCTGGCTCAAGGTCACGCTCGCTAGCTTCCCTCCTGCTGCTGTTGTCTTCCTGT
>CM049800.1:1348813-1356313 GCA_027422405.1 Ptychobarbus kaznakovi | reverse complement strand
TATGACTTCTGTCCTTTATTTTCTCCATTTGAAAACATTATTTTGCTTATTGTTAATATCAGTGTTGCTGATGATGCTTTTTATAAATATATTTTTTTATTGTTGTAATTTGAAGATTAAATTTAACATGAAATAATGTTAATTTTCATCAGTTTTTGTTGTTGTTAAGACGACTGAAAGAAGGAAAAACCAAAGCTTCACTCAGTTCTTTATTCACTTTATAACAATATCGGTTCTGCATATCGGTTATCGGCAACATAAACATGCAAATAATCGGTATCGGTTATAAAGAATCAATATCGGTCGATCACTAGACTAAATCCAGAAGATCTGACGCTTCGAGAAACTCAAGTGCACCGAGGACTAAACACAGAGATGCTCACAGCAAACGTTGCCTCACTTTAGCTCATAGAAGTTCATTGATCAAGAAACTCTGTTTATGACAGCATCCTCATTTCTTAAACAACAGTTCTGCAGCTCTCTTGAAGCGTCTGCGAGACAGTTCTTCTGGATCTACATATATAATAATTAGTGGTGGGCCGTTATCTGCGTTAACGTGCTGCGTTAACGTGAGACTCTTATCGGCGGTAAAAAAAATATCGCCGTTAATCTATTCTCAAAGTTGGTTTGGGAGCTGGGTCTATACACTACGCAAGCTATGATGACTTTCACCCTGATATTTTAGCGCGGATGTATACCTAGCCGAATTGCACTGTAGGGGGCGAGAACGAGTCTTCGAACTAGAGGCTCGCAGTCCGTGATGGACAGATTGTTAACGGCTGGTCTATGTGGTAATACACTCGGGCAGGACATCCAAACGCTCACCTATCATTCATCAACCTCAAATATGGCTTTTCATCTGAAAGATGTATGTAGTAGCAACTTTACATGGCCGCTCAATATGATGTTAACCTAGAGAAATGTGCGCTATTGAAGTGTTTGTGTGGAAGCGCGTTTGCTGCAGGACAGGCTCCGGTGCGCTCACTTGCTCTTACATCTCCGTCATTCTTGGTCATACAGATAAAAGTAGCCTAATACATCTTTCGAATCTGTAAAGACTCTACGTTTATTTGTGTGCACTCAGAATAACAACGAAACGTTGCGCTTTTAAGCAAACAGGATGCGCTTTAGGTCTCATGTGAACTTGAGCGAGAAACTTCGAAACTCCGTCTTTGAAAAATATATCTATAGAGAGTGAAATGTCTAAAAAATAAAAATAGAAGACGTGTGTGTTAGCATGGATGATTTACATGAAATTTAATCTGTGCAACACTGTGCATAAGATGGCTTTCAGTTCAATATAATAACAAAAAACGAAATTTTGGGTTTTTATTCAACTAATAAGGTGGGCACGCTGTGATCTGTACTATATTTTTACTGTAATTGACAGTTATCGGCAAAAAAAAAAAAAAAACAACAACACGGGAGTGGGAGGGAATGGGAGTCATTCTTCCGGGAGTGGAACGGGATTTTCCTCCAGTTTTTTCGTGGGATTGGGACGGGAAGAGATTAAAGTTTGTGATGCATTTTGGAAACAGGAGATGAGCCCCTGGTCTAATGCGCCACCTGGCTTGAGAAACCCGTTCTCAAAGACTTACTTTTAGTCATTATTTGGGTAGCACACATATTCTGAATGCCTTCGGCAGAATTCAAATGAGCCATTTTAATCTAGATTAATCTAGATTAATTCCAAGATTACAGTGAGATTAATCTAGATAAAAAAAATTAATCTATGCCCACCACTAATAATAATCCATATCTTTGTGTCTGGGCAGGTGCTGGAGACGCTCTCCTGTTACCCTGAGAACATGGAGGCCAAAGAGCTGAAGAGAATCCTGGCACAGCCGCATTTCATGGTGAGTGGAAGCAGATGAAAACAGCAACTGCTGCAGCCTCCAGATGCGGACGCTTATGAGCACCAGAGAATATTATAAACCACATCCGGGTCACGTTTCACCTCAAAACCAGTCGTATCTTTCAGCAAAGCAAGTCTACTTTACGTCCACGTTTAAATTCACACATTATTTCATGACTAAACGCTTACCCTGTATATTTGTGTACCGTAATACAGTCGTGCAAATCAAACGAGCGGTTTTTATGAATCCGGGGGGGGGGGGGATTCCACAAATCCTGGTTACAGCTTAAAGGGACAGCTACTTGCTTTAAAATAAGAATTAGCATAATGTTAACACATGTACTTTACAGTTTTTAAGAAAGGTTCTTTATAGATACTTATTATTAGTAATTTTTTCTGCTGGTGCTCCTCATAATCCAGACTGAGAATAATATTTGATATTTACAATAAAGCATTTGCTAATTTGTTAGGTTTCACGAACTAACAATGAACGAGACTTTTACGGCATGTCGTAATCCAGATTAATGTTAATTCATAAATACAATATTGTTTATTAATTAATTACATTTTACACATTTACTTTAATTAATTTAATGTTTGAAGTGAAGTTAGAAGTTTTTCTCTGTCGTGTGGTTTTGTTTTCCGCTCAGATGTGAGATGATCCTGCCTGTCTTACTGTAGTGACCAAACAAACAACGGTCTCACACACACACTCATACATACACGCGCACACACACTCATACATACACGCGCACACACACTCATACATACACGCGCACACACACACACACTCACACACACACACTAAACCTGTGATAAACTGCATGTGTAATTGATGTGCACACATGATGCATGTATGTATGTTGCAGTCGTGGCTGTATTACTGTCACTGCTTCTGATCAGCGCTCACAGTCGGTGCAGCGGAGATCAGATCCACACAGATGCTGAGGATGCTGTGGTTCAGAGATGAGTGTGTGACGCTGCAGATGCTGAGTGTGTGTGTTTCTGTCGCAGGCGCTGCTGCAGACTCACGATGTTGTGGCTCATGAGGTTTACAGCGACGAGGCGCTGCGAGTGACACCTCCACCCACGTCCCCTTACCTAAACGGAGACTCGCCCGAGAGCATCAACGGAGACGTGGACCTGGAGAACGTCACGCGTGTGCGCCTGGTGCAGTTCCAGAAGAACACGGACGAGCCCATGGTACACACACACACACTCACACACTCACACACTCACACACACACACACACACACACACACACACACACACACACACACACACACACACACACACACACACACACACACACACACACACACACTCTCACACACACACACTCTTACACACACACACACACACACACACACACACACACACACACACACTCACACACACACACACTCACACACTCACACACTCACACACACACACACTCTTACACACACACACACACACACACTCACACACACACACACACACACACACACACACACACACACACACACACACACACACACACACACACACACACACACTCTCACACACACAAACACACATCCAAGATCAGGCCCAAAATAAACCTTTGGTCTGGAGCTCAAAGGAAATGTTTCATGAGCTGTTTTATTTTACGATGAATAACACTTTATTTTAAGGTGTCCTTCTTACACATGTTACTTGTACTTAATATTATTATAACAATAAATCATGCATAATTACATGCAAGCCAAACCCTAACCAGAAGTGACCCTGGAGCTCAAAACCAGTCATAAGGGTAAATTTTATGAAATTGAGATTAATACTAATAAATAATATTTACATTGATGTATGGTTTGGACAATATTTGAAAATCTTGAATCTGAGGGTGCAAAAAAATCTAAATATTGATAAAATCATCTTTAAAGTTGTTCAAATTAAGTTCTTAGCAATGCAATAATTAAGTTTATGGTATGAAATGTACTAAATATCTTCATGGAACATGATCTTAATATCTAATGATTTTTGGCATAAAAGCAAAGACTCATACAATGTATTGTTGTCTATTGCTACAAATATAGCTGTGCTGCTTATGACTGCGTTTGTGCTGCAGGCTCACATACAGTAAGTACGTGTAGTTAATTAATATTACGCAGTATTTGTGTAATTACACTGTAACAAGGACACCTTAAACTAAAGTGTAACCTACAATAGTTTTGAAGGAGCTTTGCAGCCCTGTTACCATGATTTCCAAAAAAACAAATTTCCATAATTTAGAATTTATGAACATGAATGAGTGGCACGTTATCTTACAGAACAGAAAAATACACACGAGAGATGAAACGAGCATTAATAATAAATATTCACACACTCACTAAAAGGGAAGTATATGAGAGCAAAAACACATTCTGAAACCTTCTCTTGATTGATTTCTAGCGATAAACACATGTGCGTGTCAGGGTGCTAATGGGGGGGGATCATGTGGTAATGGTGTTGCATGCAAACAATTAAATTAGATCGACAAAACTATGACTCTGTTGTCTAGTCAAGTCATCTTTATTTCTATAGCGCTTTATACAATATAGAGTTTCAAAGCAGCTTCACTGTAATAACCAGAAAAATACAATAAATATCAAATATGAGACGAATCCAAATTGTGCCATAAAGAGCACCTCTGCAGAAGACAATAGTGATATTATTCAGATCTTTATATTCGCTCTGATCAATAACGATCAATAACTGTAGAGTTGATCAGTTATAAAAGAGTTTTGATTCCGGGTGTGATTGTGTTGACAGGGCATCACTCTGAAGATGAACGATATCAACCACTGCATCGTGGCTAGAATCATGCACGGCGGGATGATCCACCGACAGGGTACGAGTGTGTGCGTGTGAGAGAGAGTGCGTGTGAGAGAGAGTGTGTATGTGCGTGTGAGAGAGCGTGTGTGTGAGAGCGTGTGAGAGAGAGTGTGTGTGCGTGTGAGAGAGAGTGTGTGTGCGTGTGAGAGAGAGAGAGTGTGTGTGTGTGTGTGTGGGTGTGTGTGCGCGTGTGAGAGAGAGTGTGTGTGTGTGTGTGTGTGTGTGTGTGTGTGTGTGTGTGTGTGTGTGTGTGTGTGTGACAGTGTGTGTGAGAGCATGTGTGTGTCTGTGTGTCTGTCTGTGTGCGTGTGTGTGTGGGGAGGGGGTGGGGGGGTGTGCGTGTGAGAGAGAGTGTGTGTGTGTGTGTGTGTGTGTGACAGTGTGTGTGAGAGCATGTGTGTCTGTCTGTGTGTGTCTGTGTGTCTGTCTGTGTGCGTGTGTGTGTGTGTGTGAGCGAGAGAGAGAGTGTGTGACAGTGTGAGAGTGTGTGTGCGTGTGTGTGTGTGCGTGTGAGAGAGAGTGTGTGTGTGTGTGTGAGAGAGCGTGTCTGTCTGTCTGTGTGTGTCTGTCTGTCTGTGTGTGTGTGTGGGTGTGTGAGCGAGAGAGAGAGAGAGTGTGTGTGTGTGCGAGCGAGAGAGAGAGAGAGAGAGAGAGTGTGTGTGTGAGAGAGAGAGAGTGTGTGTGTGTGTGTGTGTGTGTGACAGAGAGAGAGAGTGTGTGTGTGTGTGTGTGTGTGAGAGAGAGTGTGTGTGTGTCTCTGTGCTCACGTATGCTGTTGTTTTTCAGGGACACTGCACATCGGAGATGAGATTCGTGAAATCAACGGCATCAGTGTCGCCAATCAGACGGTGGAGCAGCTCCAGAAGATGCTGGTGTGTGTGAGTGTGTGTGTGTGCGTGTGCGTGTGTGTGAGTGTGAGAGAGAGTGTGTGCGTGTGTGTGTGTGTGAGAGAGAGAGAGCAGAACAAAACACTAGTGCTAGAGATGAGGATCATAACTAAAGCAAAGACTGAGTCACTCAGCGGTAACTATTTGAGTAACCCACCCAGACACGTCTGATAACTCTCAGAGAGGACTTCACCTCCGCCGGCCCGGCGCAGAACTACTCATCACAGCGTATCTAATCAATGACAGCAGAACAGATGATTAATTAAGAACAATGTGACCCTGGACCACAAAACCAGTCATAAGGGTCCATTTTGTGAAATTGAGATTAATACTAATAAAAAATATTTCCATTGTATGGTTTGTTATGATAGGACAATATTTGAAAATCTGAGGGTGCAAAAAAAATCTAAATATTGAGAAAATCATCTTTAAAGTTGTTTAAATGAATTCTTAGCAATGCATATTAATAATCAATAACTAAGCTTATGGTAGGAAATTGACTAAATATCTTCATGGAGCATGATATTAATATCCTAATGATTTTTGGCATAAAATAAAAATTTATAATTTTGACTCATACAATTTATTGTTGGTTATTGCTATAAATATACCTGTGCTGCTTATGACTGCTCTTGTGCTCCATGCTCAAATATAATTTAAGACTCAAGCCTAGTTCCAGAATAAAATGCATGTTTAAGAGACTAGCACTGACATCTCTTAAAAAAAAATAAGTCGGCGTGGTTGTTTTGTCAGTAAGGTTTATTCGTCGTATATGAACTAGACTCTGTGAAAACATTTAATATGCTAAAATAAATACAGAAAGCACAAGTGACAGAAACACACACAGCTTTCTAAATAGATATTACACTGACTTCCTTTTTATACAGCTAGTTATAAATACTAGAACCCCGACAGAAAACCTATGCATTGTACATAAAACAATTGACTTGCTTTATTCTTAAGCACCCCCCAAAAGGAGGTTTAGCTCACTATGCATCTGTCCCTAAAATATGGCTAGTCTGTGACCCGTTGTGTTTTGTGTTGTAACAGCGGGAGATGCGAGGCAGCATCACCTTCAAGATCGTGCCCAGTTACCGCGGCGGTCAGTCTCTGTCCTGTGACGTAAGTGTTTCTCGGTCAGAGCGCCACACGCTGGCCGCTCCTGGAACATCAGCACAGATTGTACAGGTCACAGACTGTTTGCTCTGGCATTTCAGAAAGAGTCCCCCGATCCGCCCACACCGTCTCCTGCGAACGGCCACTCCAGCGTCACCAGCTCCATCTTAGTAAGATGACCCTTAGATTCACTGCATCATGGGTTCAGGTCAAGAGTCAGGCCTCTGGACAGTACACAGTGGGATATAGTCTTAAACCAGGGGATCGAGACGAACACTTTCACATCAATTATTTACTTTAAGTGAATATTTAAATCATTTAATGGCACATTTGCATGTTTAACTTTAAAAAATGTTTTATCCGTTTTAAAGTTTCAGTATGGCTATTGTTATTATTATTATACATTATAAAAAATCATATTAATTTAATTAATACAGGATTTTCCAAAAAGATAATTATTTTTACACATTTAAGATTTTACATTTACATGACCTGTAACATTTTTTTTTTTTTATATTTTGTATTAATTCGAGCAAGCGCCCTGCATCAACCCCACTTTGGGAAACCCTGTCTTAAAGAGACAGTACACCCAAAAATGATGATTTACTCGTCCTCAATGCATCCTAGATGTATATGTCGGTCTTCTTTCAGACAAACCCGGCTCTTCCAAGCTTTATAATGGCAGTGGATGGGTGTTATTTTAGCGGTCCAATAAACACGTCTCCGGGGGGGGGGGTGAATAAAGGCCTCCTGTAGTGAATCCATGTGTGTTGTAAGACAGTAAACACATCTGTAGCTAGCCGGAA
>CM049800.1:1338813-1341313 GCA_027422405.1 Ptychobarbus kaznakovi | reverse complement strand
CATGCAGAATAACAATAAAATCATCTTCAAATTCTATATCATAACACACCAATGAAGCCTCAGACTCAACGGACCAGTTTCACCGCGCTCATATACGCTCAAATGCCACAGAAAATAAATAGGATTTTAAATGTCGTAGTATACTTTGCAAGGCTGCGCGCATACGCTAACGAGCGTGTAAATACAGAAGTATACTTAAGCCTTTAATCTCACCAAGACATTCCACCAATCCTTCTACAGCGATAGAGGTAGTTGCTTCAGAGGTAGATACAACTGCGTAACAGTGAAATTATACCCCATATATACTCCAGATCTGACCTAACGGAAGCATATAAAGTGACAAAAGACTGGTGCTAAAACAGACCCTTGTGGAATACCACAAGATAAAGGAGCTGAGGTGGACACATAATCTCCCATCTGAACAGAACTTTAATCTTGAAAATAAATTAGGATTCTTTCTGTCAATGGAGGGTCAGAGAGTTCATCAAAAATAGTTTAATTTGTGTTCTGAAGATGAACGAAGGTCTTTCATTTTTGGGTGAACTATCCACTTAATAGTAAACACTCAATTTTCAGTTAAAGTCAGTTTATTCAGTGAAGTCATCGTCCAGTTTAAATCAATTATTGATGGCGACGCTGATTCGTGTGTCTGCAGGAGCTCACGGCGTCGGCCGGAGACACATCAAGAACACTCTCATGGCAAAACATCCCGACAGATTCGCGTATCCCATCCCACGTAAGAGCCGCTCCGTCAGGCGATGCAGCTCGCCGTGAGCCGCCCGCCACTGACCGCTCACTCTCTCTCCGACAGACACCACCAGACCCCCGAAGAAGGACGAGGAGAACGGCAAGAACTACTTCTTCGTGTCACATGACCAGATGATGCAGGACATCTCCAACAACGATTACCTGGAGTACGGCAGCCACGAGGACGCCATGTACGGCACGCGCCTCGAGACCATCCGCAAGATCCACGAGCAGGGCATGGTGGCCGTCCTAGACGTGGAGCCGCAGGTACGGACGCTGCTTATTCCTGACCCTGGAGCACACAAGCAGTCATAAGCAGTGTCGGGGGGGTGACGCATTACAAGTACCAGTTGTGTTTGCTGCTGATCTTTGATGATCCAGTTCA
Source organism: Ptychobarbus kaznakovi (assembly GCA_027422405.1). NCBI lineage: Eukaryota > Metazoa > Chordata > Actinopteri > Cypriniformes > Cyprinidae > Ptychobarbus > Ptychobarbus kaznakovi. The sequence continues at coordinate 1,340,181 of CM049800.1, read as the reverse complement.
ATCATACTAATAAGCAAAAATGACTTTAGATAAACTAACAATTGTGCTTCGTTGTTTTGTTGTTTAATTGCTGAAGAGTGTTGAACTTCTCCTGTGTTCTTCTGTACAGACGTGATTTACTCGTCCTTCAGTCTGAGGTTTATTCATTACACTTTTTGGTGTGAAAGGCTTTTATATTTGCTATAAATAGAACTTCTTGTATTAAAAACAAACAATCAAGCCCTGCTCATATTTAAAAAGTAACGCGAAAGTAATGTAACGCATTACTTTCCATAAAAAGTAACTAAGTAACGTAATTAGTTACTTTTTTAGGGAGTAACGCAATATTGTAACGCATTACTTTTAAAAGTATCTTTCCCCGACACTGGTCATAATTAGCGCGGGTATATTTGTAGCAATAGCCAATAATTAGGATTAATCGATTCAAATATGTGACGATTAAAATGCCAAACAATCTGAGTTTCGATGAATGTATCTCTGATGGGAACTGATTGTATTTAGAAAAGTTTACGTGGTGTTTTCTTTCCATCTCTGAGCTAGAGATCTGCGCGGGACTGAGTAGAAGCGCTTCGGTTTTATTTTCATTCAATTGTTGAGTTTTTTGTCATCCAGGTCTTGTCTTCATTAAGCATAAGAAAAGCTGATCTAATAAAAAGTCATTTCCTGGTTTGACTGGTTCCTGGTTGTGTGTTCCCTCCCTAGTCTGTGCTCACTGAGCCTGTCTTGGTCTCTCTCTGACCTGATCTGATCATGTGTTCGCAGGCGCTGAAGGTTTTGCGGACGGCTGAGTTTGCGCCGTACGTCATCTTCATCGCAGCACCGACTATCACTCCGGCGATGAGCGAGGTGAGCGCCGCTGGCTCGTCCCGGCCGTCTCGTTTCATGGCATGCTGCATGCGTGTTTCTGTGTGTTGATTGTTTTCTCCTTGCATCTCTGCGCCGCTCGCAGCTCCCTAGATGGAGCAGAAAACTGCCTGTAAGTAAAGACACGCGAGTCGCTCGAGGACAGCCGCTCCGCATTCAGTCACGCTAAAGGGCCGTTCACGCAGAACAACACGAGGTTATTTTAACTGAGCACCGTATCTTTAGAGCGTACGTAGGAAAACTGAGGAGTAGTAGAGCGTGTTGTGTGAACGGCTCCTAATACATATTAATCATGTCCGTTTTTGAGCTTTAAGGCCAGTTCACACCAATAACTATATTAGCACCCCCCCCAGCGGACGATATCGTACAGTATTCGAAGCGCTTATGATGGGGTTGTTTGGATAATTTTTTGGAAAATAATGAATTTAATCCATTTTGGAATAAGGCAAAATATTGAAAAAGTGAAGCGCTTTGAATAATATCCATATGCACTGCATTTTAATT